>BRDA01091017.1:2954-46797 GCA_036984385.1 Crenuchus spilurus
TCAACCCGGTTCCGGTAAAAATGGTGACACACAGTAGGGGGGAAGAAGAATGTTGTGAGTTGTCTGCAGACTCCTGTCTCCTCTGGTCAAAAAGTTCAAATCTTTATCCTTACGAGAGGGTAAGTATAGATTATGTCCGGAGATTGACAAGTTAGCAGAACCCGGAAGAAACAGCGTGGAAGGAGAAATACTACGCAGTTTACAAGAGATATCCACTTTCTAGACCTGACGTCCGACCGGTAAAGTCATGGGCCTAGGAAGAGGATGCATCGATACTACAACACTAACGACGTAAGAGGAAGGTGCGACAAAGAAGGCCCAAGACGATTGAACAGTTAGAGGCCTGTATTAGATATGAATGGGAGAGCATTCCTATTTCTAAACTTGAAAAACTGGTCTCCTCTGTCCTCAGACGTCTGTTGAGTGTTGTAAGAAGAAGGGGGGATGACACACAGTGGTAAAAATGGCCTTGGCCCAACTTTTTTGGGATTTGTTGACGCCATGAAATTTTGAAACAACATATTTTTCCCTTAAAATGATACATTCTCTCAGTTTAAACTTTTGATCTGTGATTTTGTTCTATTCTGAATAAAAATATTAGATGTTGGCATCTCCACATCATTGCATTCAGTTTTTATTCACAATATGTTTAGTGTCCCAACTTTTTTGGAATCCGGTTTGTACTTCTACTACTATGACTACATCTACACCAACAATTACTACTACAACTACTACTACTACTGCAAGAACAAAAACATCAACTACTACTACTCCCACCACTACTGAAACTATGACAACAACAACTATTACTACTATAACTAGTACTACTACTACTACTACTACAGCAACAACAATTACTACTACTACTGCAAGAACAAAAACAACTATTACTACTACTGCTGCTGCTACTACCACTACTACTACTGCTACTACTCCAGCTGCAGCTACTACTACTACTACAGCACAACTACTACACGACTACTACTACTACTGCTACTACTACTACTACTTCTACTGCAGCCACAACAACAACAAGTACTACTACCACCACTGCTACTACTATAAAACTATTACAGCAACTACTACTTCTACTACTACTACTACTACTACTACTACTACTACTAATAATAATAATAATAATAATAATAATAATAATAATAACACAAAGAAGAGAATAATAACAGTTTCAGTTACACATTGATCAACCATAACATTGAAATCTTGTAACCACACTCATTTTATCAGCTCCACTGAACATATAGCTGCACTTTGTAGTCCTACAAATACAGACTGTAGTCCATCTGTTTCTCTGAATACCTTATTAGCCTCCTTTCACCCTGTTTCACCCACAAGACCGCCACAGAGCAGGTATTATTTGGGTGGTGGATCTTTCTCAGCACTGCAGTGACACTGACAAGGTGGTGGTGTGTTAAGCTGGTACAACATGTTCAGACACAGCAGAGCTGCTATAGTTTATAAACAAAAGTGTCACTGCTGGACTAATAGTCCAGCAAAAATATACAGCCAACAGCATCCTGTGGTGAGAATGAGAGTGAACTTTGAAGCACAAAAGAAGCCATAGCTTCTCGCTATTCACTGTTTAGAAGCCACAACCCTAAAAGATGAGTCCACAGCAAATGTACTACTCCTCAGAAGACCACTGTTGGTTATGTGTTTATGTTTAAAGGCTTGTCCTCTGCTAAACGATGAGTGTATAGGGAGGGGCTGAACTAACCATTCAGGCTTCATGTATTACATGATAAAAAATATCGGTGTATTCAGAAATGTAGGCCTAATTCTCTGAAATCTAACAGAACAGATCAGTGAACAGATTTTGGAGCAGTAGATATTGTTATAGCAGAGTTGTTGTTTCTTACCCTTTGTCAGGTTTCTGACTGTGTACTTATCACGAAAAAGTACAAAGGTCATAACATCCTCCCCTCTTTAACTGTAATTTATGAACCCTCGCTCACTTCGGCTACATCACCACTGATCACACCACCATGAGGAACTTTATTGTATTTTTGCTTATTTTTGTCGCTTTCCACTCAACCAAGGGACAGACTACACTACCAAGTAAGTTCTGTGATCATTTACTTTGACATAGCTTAAATAAGTTCTTTCACTCAGAAAATCTTCTGTAATGGTGTCATTTAATTTTAATATTTTGCATTTGCAGCAGTTTATAAGTGAGATATTTTCTTCTCAATGTTATTAATATTATTCAAGGACAAAAAACCTGGATGATGATGATATATTACATGTAACATTTACTACTAGATATATCATATGCTATGTCATATGAATGAACATTCTGTGAGATTATTATTTTTTATTTAAGGATTATACCAGTTTTAAGACTGTGATTTGCTTGTGCCATGTCTTTTACATCTAATAATATACTTGTGATGATTCAGAGGAATATTGCACCCACTTAAGTCAGTAAAATGGGTCTTTGTATGTCTAAAAATATTTTATAAGATTATTTTCTAAATATGGACAGATCAACACATTAATTATCAATACAATAGTTTTAATATGACAAAGACACTGCACTGAGGACAAAGGTTGTTGTTTAGACAATTCAAAATGTCACATTCCTGCCCAAAACAGCGCTGTCCATTCCAAACCTCCATTACTGTGAAAGTGAAGGAAACGACAGATTTTGCTTTTCTGTAACACCAAACATGCATTTGCCAATGATCAGGTCTTTTCTGGGCTGAATCAGGTGGGTGCAGGTGGGGCATCTTAGACTTAGATTAGGAAACAATGGTTTTAAGATTGTAGTAATGCTGTTAAAGGCACTCCTACAGCATTAAGGCCAGATTTCCCCAAATGCTAAAAAGTAGCTCTCTGCCAGGCAGGAAATGCATGTTAAATTTAGGAATAATGGCATATTTCTTCATTAAAGAATATAAGACATTTCTGATTCACATTCATTCTTCTGAGATTCAGCAATACAATTAACATATTTCTGTCGAATAATTAATCCTCATGTAGGGAACAGAAACTTAAACAAAACTTTATTCTGAATGTGTGTCAAGCTGGAAGCTTTTCAGTGAGTTGAGGACTATAATACAACCTTCATGAGCGCTATCAGAACCAGAACCTAGTTTCATGTTTCCTAGTGCATTTACAGCCACAATAAAAACTAGGTGTGTGCAGTCTGTTAACTAGTTAAACATTACACTTTCAAGTCAGCAAACAATATTATATGACATGTACTACTTTACAGTGAACAAAATGATGTGGCCACTTTATCAAAAAAAATTTATTTCTTCATTTTTTGTGAGGATGTTAAAGGGTTAAGTATCCTCAGGTTCACTGGTGGACCCCCTTATACACTTATGATAAAAAAAAACATTGCCAAAGTGCCACCTAGAATGGCAAAAAGTTCCCTGTTAGCTGCTCTTCATATGGGAAAAAACAATTTGGTGGCCCTTTTTTTTGCAATAAATGATGTTGTGCCCTCTAGAACAATATAATGATAATCTGTCTTAATGAGTCCCTTATTTGGTTGCCTTTAGAATAGAAAAGGGTACAATGTGTCCTCTATTGAACCTCTACTAGACAGTGTCCCAAAGTGTGAGCCCTTTTCAGTAGAGAAAATGTGATGCATTGCTGTATAGGGTTCTCCTACAAGTGTACATGATGAAGTTCTCTGATTGAGAAGTGCCCCTGCAGTTGGAAAAATGTGCCCTTTAAATTTTTTTTGCCAATGTCCTGCAAATGTCCTGAGTCCACTACTGCTCAGGTTCATGCCTCAGGGTAGCTTATGTGTTACTTCATTAGATGGCACATCTGTAGATGGTGACAAACTTAAATGAGAATTTTGATTTGTTATGCAAAGAAGTTCCTCAATTTCTCTTTCTCTGCAACTGTAGGTTTATGTGACATGCCAAAAAATGAGGGCACAGGCTCAGAGGAAAACGTGCGGATTTACTTGTACTACAACAAGACTGCAGACAAGTGTTATCCATTCCGCTACAAAGGAAAAAATGGAAATGACAACCGATTCATTACTGAGATGTTCTGCATGAGGAACTGCTCGGCCAGGGCTGAGAATCTTTATCCTTTAGACAGTAAGTTTTCTTCACTTTCCTGCTTTGATATCACTGTTGTGTCCTGAGACGATGACATACAACTGCATTTGGACAATTTTAGGATCTGACATGAGCAAAATCTGTCACCTACTGGTCAAAGAATGCATAGCATGACAGCACTTATTCACAAATTTTTCCCAAAATCAACTTTTAACTTTCCTTTCCAGGATCTAAAGCCTGCCCCTTGCCTATGTCTCAAGGGGAGTGTTATGGTCACTACCTACGATTTTACTACGATCCAGTTCATAAAATGTGCAGGTCATTTTACTGGACTGGTTGTGTGGGCAATGGAAATCGTTTCTTGGATCTTCAACATTGCAATAAAACTTGTTTTCCACTTAAAGGCAAGTATGAAAGTTTTTTTTTTTTTTTTACCACATTTAACCTCTTAAGCTCCTGGGTATTTTTTTTATTTTTCATCTGAATTTACATGGCCAAATCTTAAGGGTTCTTACTCCCACTCTGCATGGAATAAATGCAAAATGTTGTTTTTTTTGTAAAATAACCCTTCAAATTAAAAGAGTAATGTGTTTTTATCATAAGAATGATTCCATATTCTTGAAATTTGCTCCTGAATGCCAAAAAATGTAGACACCCAATGATATTTTTTTTCTTAAAATTATTTTTTACACATCATATTACTGTAATGGCACCACCTGTATTTTTCATTCTTTCAAGTCTGAATATAGTTTAATCCAAGTGTATTTTCCAAGTGTCTTGCCTAAATACATGTATGTGTTTTTTAAAATAGATGACCTGGAATCAGACACACCTGTTGGTGAGTAACTTTATACATAGTCATAAAATAAACACATTCATAAATATACAGGCTATAACCTCTACCTCTGATATAACTGTTCACATACACTCTTTGTCTTTTGTCATTTTAATGTTACCTTTGCTTTCCTCAGGCATCATTTTGGGAGTTGTTTTAGGCATTATTGGAGCCATAATCCTCATCGTCGTGCTGGTTCTGACACTCCAGAATAAGTTAGTGTCTTTCCATATCTTTTCTGTTTTGACAGCAAATATATAATGTAACACTGACATAATTGGGGGGGTGGGGACAGGGGGAACATGTTCCCTGCACTTTTGCAAAAGGCAGTTTTGGTCCCCTCCAGTTTTTACCATCCAAAAACAATGTTATGCTATATTAAATGGAGATGGGTCAAGCACTAGGACTAGGGTGCGCAGCAAAGATTTAGGTGGTGCACCCGTCGACAAATGTAGCCGTACATGCAGTGTGTAGTCCATGTATGTGGAGCACCGGCCCTGGTTGATTATGCTAAAATATAAATAGTTAACACTTCAGTAGTCTTTGGGTCAAATTGACTCATGTTAACTGCTTATTTTTTTACTAAAAATTAGGAATAATTCTATGTAAATGAGATCTATTGACCGTATATTCCAAATCTACGTGTAAAATTGGTGGTAATGAGTTGGAGTGAAGTTGACTAAAAAGGTGAAACACAGAATTGGGTGATACTTTTATGCTACATGTTTTTAACAGTTTATTCATATTGAATAATGTATTAATATTTTATTAATTAATATTAATAAGATTAATAGTTATTATTAGTATATTATTAATTATACCTAGTATTTATTGATAAAATATTGTACATAATAATTTTAAGTATTGTATTAATATGTACTAATAATAAATGATAATTTATGTTCAAGCCCGCACCGCACCTGTTTACACCCCACCCCCACCCTATAATCAAGCCAGTTGTGTCCCCTCCATTCTGAAATCAAAATTTTGTCCTTGTAATATAACATATAATAATGTTCTTTTACAGGAAATTTGCTTTTTCTTTCAGTTCTCATGGCATAATGTGTTTGTGTTTTTTTCATAGGCCCAGTGCTAATCAAAGCAAAGCCAAACCTACAGATGAAGCGAGCTCCTCTGAACCACAAACACTTCTTCCAAATAAAACAATACCACAGGCCTAAAGGGAGATACTATGGTTGTGACACCCACAGTCAACATTAACACTTGAAATCTCAAAAATATATAGCATACCAATATGTGACATTACATTTAGGAAATATGCAATGTATGCATGCTACAATGTTATCGACACTCTGCATATGAAATCTAGATTTTAAAAGTCATAATGTTTAGCTTTGTCATTAAACCTCTCAGCAGGAACAAACATTATGCACTATTATTAGTTTGTGTGTATTTCTGTCTGCTTATAATTAAGTTTTGTTTTTGTGGAACATGTTCCTTCCTCCCTCAATTCTGCTTTAGCAGTCTCAGCTTTAGACAGCTGATGTGAGAATACAATTTCTTTGTTATTAATGACATTATCTTTTTCATACAGTGAGTGTTCAGCTTTTCACAAAATACTACATTGATTTTAAGCAAATCTTTTGCAAAGATAAAATGTAGAGTATTTTTGCAATAATCAATAAAAAGATTTGTTCAAGAAAAACAAAATTGGGAAAATGCATCCTTTCAATCCCAGGACATAAAATAAATCTTCAGTTTAGATTATACTTTATGTGTATATATTTTGGCCCATTTCCACCACTTAATATAAATAAAATAATTCAGTACGAGTATCCAGTCAAGTAATTTGTCAGGTCAATAGCACGTGTTATTATATAGTCATATGAGAATATTATGACCACCCATAATAAGGCTATATATACCTGTGGGGTGTGTGAGGGGATTCATATATTGAGGAGGTGGTACATGTGAATGTCTCGTTTGATGTGTGTAAAATGGGTCAAATGTTAATGATAAAGGAATGATTGTATTTGGGCCATAGTATGAAGGAAGTATGACTGTACACTTCCATACACCTGGCAATCCCTCTCACCGTAGCAGGTCAGGACATACTGAGCAGTGAGTGTTCTCTGTGTTGTCCTGGTATATATGCTCATTTCAGTGTTAGAGAGGATGGAGACTGTGGGCTGTTTGTTCATTTTTGTAAAGAACTCTGTAGTTATGTTAGTGAATTTGGAGCATTCTCTCTCTCATTTGTGTAAAACGTCTCAGCTCTACACTCAACGACCTCCCGCCCTCCCCCGTGACGTCATTAGTGAGCGCTGCGTGTCCACTTCCTTATGAGCCACTTTCTCCGCTCACGTTCTGATTTAGATCAGAGACACAGAGCGGTACTGGGCGGCCAGACCCAACGAAGCGGTATCACTTCATTTCTCTCAGACATAAAGGACAGTGACTGCGGTGTAGCCGCAGGCTTGTTTTGGTTGATTCAGACCATGCAGCTGAAAACAGACCTTCTTCGCTAAAGTTAGGCTAACAGCCCGGTTAGCTCAGCTGTCCACACCTCACCGGACGGTTCTCGGTTTGTTCGCTGACTGGTCACGTCGCCGACAGGCGTTGTTTGTTACTAAAGCGGTTAGTTAAGCAGTCTGGCTGAACAAATGATGGAGTGTCCTCATCTCAGCTCCAGCGTGTGTATAGTTGTGGATCCGGCTCGGTTTCCCGCCGGTTCTCCCTCTTCATGGTGCTGTACCGGTGAGTTGTGTTTATTAAGCGAATAACATCTAAACTCGCGTTAAAGCGCGACGTCTTGAGACTAGCTGTTCAGATTTGAGCGTATTTACATACGGGTAACTCACGCTTCACCGGCTGCGCTTGCTAAGCTAGGCTAGGCTATGCTAGCCTCGCTAAATAAAAACGGACACAAAATGGTTTTATAATAGATGGTGCTCTTCTAATCATTTTCTTCGTATTTTGAGATTTTCGACCTTACTGAAGTTATTTGTTTAATACTTAGCAGTGGCTACAACATCGTTATCGAACATTTGACTGTCACGATGAAAATATCGATTATCGACCCCATAAAAACCACATCAGCCGCTTTTTTCTTTTTGGTGTGTTCAGACATATGAGTGTTTGTGTGTTTTAATTTTAGAAATCAGGTTTATACATTAATGACACAGACTAAAATAACAACCATCGTCCACATTTTCAGGTTCTCATTGTAAAAATGTTCTTAAAAATCTATAACTATGGCTGGGGATCAATACTCGATTCAATATCGATTCATTTAGGGATAGCTCAGTTACAGTTACAGGTTTTGTTTGGGTATGAAACGAGATTTTCAGAGAACTAATGTAATTGTACAAGGTGCAACATCAACCTACCATTATCACTAATATTAGTGTTTACATGAAGAATTCAACCAAAATACACTCACATTTTACAATGGTGTGTGTGTGAGAAAAAGAAAGCTCGACTAAGTATACAGAAAGTGTGTGAGAGAGGTCTGAGTTGTACTTTAATACAGAATATAAATTTACTCATTCAGATTCACTGACTCTCAAACTTCATGGATTTGTGTGAATTAAAGACTGTCTGATGACATGTTTACACACATTTGTCTGCAAACTTTATTAAGTAACATGAACATTAAATGTAAATATGATGGGTGCTCATCACTAAACTTTTTACGTAATCTGCGGTGTTCTCATGCATGAGAACAGAAATGTTGAAGTAAAATTAAAAGTTAAATAAAACAATGGCTGGTCACGTGAGATTAAATGGGGTTAAAGATTTCCGCAAACACTAGGAGAAAAGGCTAATTTTAAAGATCGATTTCAGGTTTATATGAATCAATATCAGAAAATTAAAAAGATCAATTTGTATAGAAAAACTTTTTTTTTTTTTTTTTTTACGCCGCCCTAATTTTAACATTGTTGGGATATTAGTATGGGAATTATTCAGTATCAGACTGAAAGAATAATTAGATGTACTGCCCATCACCAATATGTAGGAGTTTATGGGCTCTATGCACGCAAGTTGTCCAGGTTCCTGTATGCAATCCGATCAACTTCTGGTTTTTATAATCGGGTCAACAAGCAGATAAGA
Organism: Crenuchus spilurus; assembly: GCA_036984385.1. NCBI lineage: Eukaryota > Metazoa > Chordata > Actinopteri > Characiformes > Crenuchidae > Crenuchus > Crenuchus spilurus. Next base: position 11,907 of record BRDA01091017.1, read on the forward strand.
CTTTATAAGATTATTCTCACTTTCCTATAAATTCAATGCTTTTAATTTAAGATGCTATACTATACATGACGGTACAAGTCACTAAAGCACCAGCAGTGACTTTACATCTGTTTCAGTGTGTATGGACAAGTTGTGCTGAATATGTACACAGTATTGTATATTGTATATAATATATTGAATAGTATTGAATATAAACAGTCTATATGTGGAACCGAATGTCCTCATCAGGTCCCTGAAGGTCGATGTGGTTCCCTCTCTAATCGTTGTCATAGGTTTTCTAGCTCCTAATCAGCACCGAACCCAGACCTGCAGCTTCAGAAATTGAATATTCATAGCAAAGTGTCTCAAAGCCATATTCCATGGTATGTTTTTTCTATATCCCAGGCCTCTCTCAGTGGTCACACACTTGTTTCTGGTTCCACTGAAACAAGGTCAAAACAGAACCGTTTTTAGTCATCTCCTCTGTGTAGTGAAATGGACACTACAGACTTTTGTGTGGTGATTTTGGAACTTATCCTTCTTTATTATTTATTTACTATTTTTAAACTTTTTTTTCTCTCCCAGCGTGAACAAATGAAAACTCACAACAGAGTTATACCTGATACTGAACAGTTGTTCTGATCCACCTCGTTCTTGTTTTAGAAAACTAAATCTCACGTTCACTCACAAATTGTAAGCTGGACTGAATGGAAAAGTGTCATAGAGCTTCTGTGCATGGAGTCTATGGTGATTTTCCTTGGACATTGCTGTGATAATGTTTAAAGTCAAATAATTTAAGAACATTAACATGAAACTTTTACATATCAGAAGTAAAAGTTAACATAAAACTTTTACATATCAGAAGTATATTTTTTAGTCTATTTGATTGTTACTGAAGTCTAAGATCTAGCCCAGATTATGATTTGAGACTTGCTTACAAGGGGAAAGTATAGAGAGCATCCAAATCTCTTTTAGCCCTCAATAAGAATAACATTTTGCTTTAAGGTAAAATGTTTGTCTTTTCAGCTTTACTACTACAAGCCTCAGTTTGTATAACTCAAGATTTTCTGCTGTGGGTTTAAAATCACATTTCTGTTCTGATTGTCCAGTTTGCCGGTCAAACAAAAGTCCCTGGGTTTGCCTTACCTGCCTGAGTGTACACTGTGGAAGGTGAGTGTTTATATTCACTCTCTCATAACATTGCCCGTGTCATTTGCTTACTTATTTTTACACGTTCTTCTTGTTGTGATATGTTGCAAAACATTTATTATAAATATGTTGAATTTTGTTGAGATATTATTGAATTATTTTATTTCTAAAGTTTCAGAGAGATTTTCTCCAATACCAATAGACTGCTTAAAGAAATCTGAGATGTAGAAAGAGAAAGACGAGGGCTCTGAGTGGCTCAGCGGACTAAGGTGCTGACACTATATGTGGATTGAAAGTTAGAAATTGAAAAATTGGCAGAGCTCTCTCTGGTGGGTAGATGGCACTCTTTCCCCAATCCCTACTATCATGCAGTGTGTGCTGGCTCAAGTGTCTGTTAGCTGATGTATCAGAGCTGGGGGTCCTGCACTTTCCTCCGATTGTGTTGGCTGCTCAGTGAAGATGCATCAGCAGCAGTTGGAAAAGAGGCAGAACCTGACTTCCCATGTATCAGAGGAGGCCTGTGCTAGTCTTCACCCTCCTAGGGTCAGGAACATAAGTGATTGGGTGATCTAGTGGATAGGTGGATCAATTAGCTACCATTAAATTGGATAAAAATGAAAAAACGTTTATTCAGCGATGAGAGATTAAAAACTGAATTTGAGAAACATTAACACTGATTTTAAACAGGATTTAAGCATATAAACGAGAAGCTAATGAGGGTTTTATTTAGAAGGCTTCTTTGTTCTGGAAGGTAAATGAAATTGTTTTTTAAGGTATGTCAATGGTCATGCAAAGAAGCATTTTGAGGAAATTCAGAGTCCTGGAAGTGGTCAAAGGAAAGTGGAGAAAGAAAAGCTTCAGCAGCACTCTGTGTGTATGGACTGCAGCAGCTATAGCACATTTTGGTTTGTATCATTTCAAGTACAGCTTCTGAGCTCTCTATACAGAATATTAGCATTTTATATAATGCTGTAGAATTCTTCCCAATGACTGTGTTTTTATAGTGACCTTACTGTTGTACTTTGTTCAGTTACCGATGTGATGACTTTGTGGTGAATGACACAAAACTGGGCCAGGTGCAGAGGGTGAGAGAGCACCTTCAGAGTTTAGAGAAGTAAGTACTAGCAGTTCTCACGCTGCTCTATTACACTCTGGTTACTCTGTAGTGTTCTGAACAGACATTAAATCATAATTCACAGAAGAGACCATTAATTATTAATACAGTTACAAAATTGAGTTCTGATTTTTGTCTTGTAGCATATTGATAAGTGAAAAGGTAATTAAAAAAGAAGTATTGTATTCAGACTTATGTTTGACACATTATCCACAAATTGTCTGTTTTAGCTCTGTGATGAATGCTGACAGACAGAGAAAAAGAAAGCTGTCTGGTAGTTCTTCTCCTGATAAGATGCCAGAGGATGCTGTAAGTGCTGCAAAAATTGTAATGTAGTTATGGTGTAACCACTGTGCATGTTTATCTTAACTACATGGGAACAATTAAAACTGTGATGTACTTGTTTGGATTGTGAGTGAATGATTATGGCTTTTTAATGTGATTTGGGAACAGGACTAGGCCGTGTTAATTTAAACAAGCTGTAGACGCAGTCTGTGAGAAGCATTTTCTCTTGGATGTTTTAATTGTAAGTGGCATTAATAGCCCTTAATATAATATTAATATTAGACTGTTTAGTCTGGTTAAAACTTTTGCACCATTGGTACAATTCTTTTGCACTCTCATGAGGATTAAAACAACCATTGAGACCTTTGAGAAGGAGGTTTTGGTTGGGTCCAGTCCCAAATGAACCAAAAAAGACATTCGCTGTCATTAATATGATAATGACATGGTAATTCAGGACATTCCATTGGTGGGTTCCAGCGGCCAGGAATCTGACAAACAAAAGACTGTGCATCACTTTGGGGGGGGGGAATATTTTAGATGGGTGTAATTTGTGAAAAAGGCATGTCAGGCTACATCAGAGTGTCTGAAATAACCAATATAATATAACGTAATTAACATCACACTTACCGAACACGCCTTCAGTTTAACATGTTGATGGTTAGTATGTTGTTGTAAATTCTCACTATTAGCTCCCATCTTCTGTTCTGTTGTCTAAAGGCAACACGCCATCTTTTCAATGTCTGAAATTCTGTCATTCTGCAGGTGTCATTTAAGCTCTATAGTATCCAGATAATTACTAAAGCTATGAAGAAATGTTGAATAAAATCTTTCACACAGAAATATGCACTAGTCCAGAACACAGAACTAGCTTCTTTTAAGATTAAGATTAAGATCAACCAATTAGCCAATGTGATTTTTCACACAACGGAATTTGACCTCCGCATTTAACCCATTCGTGCAGTGAAACACACACACACACACTAGTGAACACACTAGGCTGTGAGAATTTGTGCCCGAAGCAGTGGGCAGCCCTTATCCACCGGCGCCCGGGGAGCAGTTAGGGGGTTAGGTGCCTTGCTCAAGGGCACTTCAGTCATGTCCTGTCTGGGGATCGAACCAGCGACCTTCTGGTCACAAGACCAGATCCTTACCACTAGGCCATGGCTGCCCCCTGTTTTGTTGACTTTCTTCCTCCGACACCAGACAGGTTTGTCCAATAAGCAAAGAGAACATTATCACATGGTCTGCTGTGAAAAATAAATGGATCCAAGGGGATAAAAACACTTTAACTAGACTACAGTTATGATCACACCTTAAAATGCAGCATTACATTGAAGAATCCAACAATATTGGCTGAAATGAAAATGTTAATAAAGTTAATTTTGGGGGAACACTACTGTCTGTGATTGTGTCAACAGTGGTTCCTTGCTGTGCTCCATTCACCTTAGAAATATTAGTTTGATTTATTTTTTTGTGATTAATAGACATGACACATGATACTGATGATATTGGCCCAAAAACGGCACCATATACAACATGCATCTTTTGAAATTCTCACTCATGCACGGTTCAATAATGTAGAGTCCATGATTCAGACAGAGTCAATTAGGGGCATTGACTGTTCTTGGCTGGCCCGCTAGGCGGTCCAGCAAAAATGATGCTTCCTCAGCCTTATGTAACCACATTATTAAGCTCTGTAAAAGGAAAGTGAAATCCTCCTCTAAAAGCTTCAGCAGACATTAACCTCACAAGCACTATCTAAGAAGCATTTTGATTCAAAACATCATCTGATGCAAATATATATTTGTTAATCTTTTATTCCTCCTTCAGTTTTCACAATTCATTTCACATTTAATATTAACGCATGTTCTTGTCTTTCAGGGTAGGTCTCCAGCTCTTGGTGCCACTGGCCTCCGAAACCTAGGAAACACATGTTTCATGAATGCCATCCTCCAGTCCCTCAGGTAAGGCCTTCGTGTCTTTAGCCTTGTACGCTAAGGAATGTGTGGAGGAGCTAGGAGGTTGTGGGTGGCCTGGCTTGCTGGGTCTGGAATGCACCCTAGTCCCTTGTGGAGATGCTGAGCTGTGCAGATGGCGAGTGCGGCCTCTGGCCTGTCAGCTGCCTGTAATGGATTCTGGGTGGCAGCCAGGAGCATTGGGCTGACTGCCTGCTTACCACAGCCAGGCTCACTTTAGCTGACCTGACTGTTAAACTACAACCAGTGGTATAAGCCAGAGTTCACATCAGTCATTCAGTTTGAGCTAGAAGCTGGATGGCAGCTGGGCAAGCGCATCCTTTGTACCTTTATCTTCACTCGTTCTAAAATGACTACCTAGTCTGTTTGTATAAAAGGCTGTCATGCTGTGCAGTAAAATGGCAAAGTATAGTAACAAATTGTAGGTTAATTCTGGCACAGAATGATTGTGCCTGGATAGCGCTGTTCTTGTACAGACTGTGCTGTTCTGACTCTGGACATATGTCCAGAAAGAACACTAAATCTTCACAAAATACCTCTGCTGGCTCTGTCTTACCGTCTCTAATCCTTGGAAAAGTACACCTTGCCAAAGCTTTGAGTATTTGGCATATTCTGGACTGTTAATATGTTGGAACTTCACCTATTGGTTCAAAACTTAATTTGATCTCATTTTTGTTCCCGCAGTAATATACCAGAATTCAGTTGCTACTTTAAAGACTTACCAGCAGTGGCGCTGCGGAGTGGAAAAACTGCTGGCAGAAGAATGTACCACACCAGAAGTCAGGGGGACAGCAGTGTGTAAGGTCCTCTCCAGTGGATGGGGGAGTGGGAGATGTTTCCGTTCTCTTTTGTGAGCTAGGAACACCAGGGATGTGTCCAATTTAACCCTTATAAGGTCTTCGTTTTTGTGTTGCACAGGGAGTCCTCCTGGGTCTGGTGGACCCGTTGCATTTTGGGGCTTTTAATTCAACATAATCAAACATTTTTTTGTTAAAATACTCAGCAGATGTTTACTTAATCCCAATTGAAAGTAATATAAACAACACACATGCTAAATTTGTTACATTTACCTTTGTTAAATCACATTTATGAATAGAAATGCCACTTGTTTTTGTTTCTTTTTTTTTTTAATTAAAATGTAACAAAATAAGGAAATGCATCATAAAACTGGCATAACAGGAAAATAATTAATGAATGTAGAAATGAATCAGGTTTTTCCAAAACTATAGTGTATTATTTATTTGACTTTTATTATAAATTTATCCTATTCAGGTCAGTTTACACATCTGTCTGAACAACACATCAGCCCCATTGAACACAGCCATTTTCATACCAGATTATACCACACATGAGGGGCAGAGTTTCACTGTGTGTGTATTGCATATGTACTTCTTGTACATGGGTGCATGTATATTGTGGTGCACTTCACACTTGTGGGGGGGGTTCATTTCATGAGCAGTAAGACCATTCAATTCTGCCATTTTTTGACATCCATACATTTGCAAGCTGCTTACAGTCTGGTCCTATGGCTTGCTGCTCACCGGCTGGTCCTGAGACTGGCTGCTGGCAGACAGGTCCTGAGGTGCGCTTGTGTTTCGGAGCTGGCTGATGGGCTGCTCCTATGACTGGCTGCTCATGGGCTGGTCCTGAGGCTCTTTTACGCTTCGGAGCTGGCTGATGCCCATCCTCAGTATCGGACCCTGAGTTTTCAGAAATGTGATCCTCACATTCGGAAACTTCTTCCTCTGCATCACCATCAAAACCTTCTGTCTCTTCCAGTATCACCTGTAAGGCAGTCTGAACAGTGAATCGCTTTGCCATCTTGATCAGTTGTGGTGTGGAAACACTCTGACAGAGCTAGTTATAGTGTCTGGTCCCCAAGACTGGTTCCTGCAAGACAGAGGGTGAAATGCGTGGGAAAGTGGGTTCAGATAGTGTTGGGTGCTCCAATTTTGTAACAATGTTGCAACCTTGTGTGGGAACATTGGGTGCACACTGTGGGTTCTCACACCAAGGGCCCATTCACCTGCCTTACTCTCTCTCTTTTTCTTTCAAATACACACACACACACACGCACCCAGAGAGGAGGAAGGGCAAATGAGGGTGCATAGGACTTATGATTTCCACACGTTCAGTAGCCCTGGGTCCAGTGGACCCGTAGACCCTGAATGTAATATAAATGTGAAGGGCGGGGGGTATACAGGGGGGGGTCATTGAAAATGTTTTTTGATTTATCTTCCTCACAGAAAATGAGCCAAAGCCAATGAATCTTAGTTTGAAAAAAAATTTTTTATTATTTAATCATTTTTATTAAGCTAAAAACTGAAAATGGGTCCCACAGACCCGAAGACCTTATAAGGGTTAAGTTAGTTAGTGATTGACGGTCATTGATCTTGCCTTCATTTCTGGTAATGGCCTTTCTGGTCAAATATTGTCACAGCTATACAGTCACCTCTAAGACTTGACTCTTCAGTTCTGCAGTGAAAGTGTGCTACAGCACCTGGACAACCTGCTTGACAAGTGATGGTCCTGCATAGTTTTGCTGCTGGTTTCGCATCGTTTTCATATCATTATGAAAATAGTTACTCGTCTTCCTTACAGTAGATGCTAAATTGAGTCAATAATCATACCCCCGGAGCATGCCTTTAGCCTTTCACAGGCTGAAGGGCTCACATTCTCCAGTGGGACTGTCAGCCCTAGGGTATCTCCTGTGCTCAGAATGCAGCAACAATGTGAAATCGCACCAATATGAAGCAACGTCAACATTTCTAAACATGAGCATTTTGACTGAAACACATCACCAGTTTTGATTAGGATTAGATTGCCAGAAATTCTGACAATGTAGAGTCAGTATTCTTACAACATTTTTAGGTGTCTATGGCTTCATCTGATGCATATGTTCTTGTGTATTGACAGATCCCTGGTAGAGGAGCTCAGAAAAACCCTGTGTTCTCTTTGGCGAGGGAATCAGTCTGCCTTCAGCCCAGATGCCCTGTTCTATGTAATCTGGAAAATAATGCCAAGTTTCAGGTAATTGTCTGTGCTGCTTTAGGGTCATTTGTGATGCTATAGCGCAAAATGATTTTTCATACTTTAGGGTTTTCCTTTTTTTATGATTGAGAGCTGAGGGAAAAAACAGCCATATTTTCACTTTGAGGTTTTTAAGTATATTTTATAATAGTTTTTTTTATAAAAAGTATACTTTTTATAAAAGTAACATCTCTTGCGGCAGTAGTTTTAACTGGAATATAATTTCTGCAACTACACAAGCTCTGTCAGGAACTTGAAATTGCACAAAAAGGAATTATTTTCCATTCATTGTTGGAGTTGAGTTAATTTGAGTTAAATTAACAATTAAATTTGAGTTGACAACATGAATCTGTGGAGGTTTTTTCAATTGAGTGTGAATATTGGAGCCTGTTCCCAGAAACAGTATTCCAATAATCTGCCTTTGGCACTAAAACAAGGCTTAGTTAATGTCATTTGATTGTCATTTTAATTGATCCTAGTACTCAAACCTGTGCTGTATGCTTTTTTTGCAGGGGCTACCAGCAGCAGGATGCTCATGAGTTTTTGCGATACCTGCTGGATCATCTACACAGAGAGTTGCAGGGCAGTAAGAATGGACTTCCGGGCTCCAGCTTGCTTTCAGATAGGCCAACCCTGACCTCAGAAGGAAAATGCTGCATGTAAGTTCTGAAAATACATTTGCACAACAGCAACCAATCTTTATTTATTTATTTATTTATTTATTTATAATAATCTGTTCTAAATTAATGAATTTTCAAGAAATGTAAGGGGTAGTGATGTAATTCCAGAACATCATGACCACATAGTTTTGTAATAAAGTATATTAATCTATAAAACAATACATGAAAGGGTTAATTGGGGATAGACAGAACTACAACCTCACTCAGCAGATCTTTTATTTACATCTCCAGTGATTTAGTCTGTTTCTTGCTGAATAAAAAAATTATAATGCTAACTCTGAGCTGTGCACAGTGCAGTCTGTAACCTACACACAGACTGCTGCTCTGACAAAACCTGCTGCTGAGCCATCCTGCTGTGATTACATTACCAGTCCAACATTAGACACACTGGACAAGTGAAGCCCGGCGCAGTCCGAGAGGCAGCCTAAGTGGATTTGTTTTGCGTATAGAAACTGCAGTGCTGTGTTGTGGCGTGCTCATTGGGTTGTGTGGTGCGATATGGCAGAATAATCCTGTTCTGAAAGAGAGGCTGTGGGAGATGGGGTAGACATGCTGTACAGAATGCAGGTTCTGGATGTTTCAAGACTGTACATACTGGACTGAATATGTACTGTTCACTGTGATGTTTAATTAGTATTATTATGCACATGTATAGGCATTACTGATTGTGCCTGTTTGTTTCTCTCCTTTTCAGCAATGGGACACCCACAGTGGTTACCTCTGTGTTTGGTGGTGTACTGCAAAATGAAGTCAACTGCTTGATATGTGGTACTGAGTCAAGAAAGTTTGACCCATTCTTAGGTGAGTTTTTCCACCACAATGTCTAGTGCATCATTTTAAAGAGCTGTTGGTAAGTCAAGTTCCTATCCTGCAGACCTCTCATTGGATATTCCTAGCCAGTTTCGAGTGAAATGGACAAAGGACCAAGAGCCAGGGCCAACCTGTAACCTTCATCGTAAGCATCTCTTATTGGATGTTGTAGAAAAGTTAATAGACTATAGCAGGAGTGTCCAAACCCAGTCCTGGAGGCCGGATTCCTGCAGTTTGTTGATCTTCCTGATCTCAAACACATGATTCAGCTCAGCAGGTTTAATGGTAGTGTCAGAGCAGAGACATCACCAAACTGTGCTGGATATCGACCCACCAGGACTGGAGTTGGACATGTCTGGACTTTACTAAAGTGCTGTTTTTCTTCAGACTGCCTCTCTAGTTTCACTGACCTGGAGGAGCTTGATGAAACCGAGCTCTACATGTGCCACAAGTGTAGAAAGAGGCAAAAGTCAACCAAGAAATTCTGGATCCAGAAGCTGCCTAAAGTAAGGATTCATGTTCAATGGCTTATTGACTTAAAAATATTATAGCTTGTGGCTTTGTATAATTTCTTATCTTCTTGCAGGTCCTGTGCTTACACCTAAAGCGGTTCCACTGGACAGCTTTCCTGAGGAACAAGGTTGATACCTATGTGGAGTTCCCTCTGCGAGGCCTTGATATGAAGCGCTTTTTGCTGGAGGTGAGAAATGAGTGTGTAGTCTTTCTTTAACTCCTCTGAATTGCTTTAAATGTTAACTTCAAATTGTCTTTGTGTTTTAGCCTGAAAACAGTCTCCCTGAGAGTTGTCTGTACGACCTGGCTGCAGTAGTGGTGCATCATGGATCTGGGTAAGCTTTTCTGTAAGGGTAGTCTTCTGTTGAAACATCTAAATATTTTGATAGCATGTTCCTAAATTATACTGCTATAGATCATGACATCTTACCATTACTGTAGTGCAAGTGAAGTATACATGTGTAAGTTTCTCACTCTCACCACTAGGTGGTGATATTGCATTATATTGCATTGTGATGCCTTTCTGTCAGTGTCACATTTTGTATCTTCTCTGTTTTTTTGTTTTTTTTTTGCATCACTGTGTCGGTTTGCTAAAAAGCCCAGTAGCAAAGACTAACTATGAACATTTCTGGAATTTTTTGTCTCCTGCAGGGTGGGATCAGGTCATTACACAGCATATGGGCATCATAGTGGCCAATGGTATCATTTCAACGACAGCACTGTGACTCTAGTCAATGAGGAGACGGTGGTCAAGGCTAAGGCCTATATTCTCTTCTACACAGAGCGGACAGACCAGGACAGAGGAGTCACTAAGACTGAGCCCAAACTTTAAAGAGCCTTACTGTACCAAGAAGCCTTCAGGACGATAGATCACCTGTCTGACAGTTCCACGCTCAGCTTCAGTTGTCATTTTACCCATACCAACAACAGAAAAACCTCAGTAAAATCTAATTGCTGCTGTGTCCTGGTTATTTTAAGGAAACATTCCTGTTGCTTTTGTCAAAGAGTCAAAAGGCAATTGTCGTATTGATGGGGAAAATCCTTTCTTCAAGCTGGAATTGGGTCCAGTGAACTGACAGCAATGTAAGGAGTATTGGAAATGGTAAAATCTGTTATTAGCATTGCATTATTTGCTCTCCTAATTATCACACCGGTCCTGGCTCTCCATCAAACACTGGCTGCCAAACCCGTCAGGTCAGTTAAGTTCTGTAGAAAAGGGATCATGTTCTTTTTAACAATGTTTTAAACCACAAATATTTTTACTGTCTGTTGGTGTAGAAGCATTTCAAAACTAAACTTGAAAGGTCTTAATTTTGTCTATTATTCCTATATGACACACAAGTAGTTCACTCGTACCTAATACCACCTCAAATGTGAAAAGTGAGGGTCTACTTGCCATTGAAATGTCATGTCGCTCATGCTTGGACATTTTATTCATTTGTACTGTTTTAATAACAGTAATTGTCTGTGATTTGACATTTTATGTTACCGTAATGACGTGCCAGTTGATCAAGATTTGATCAGTGTTTCAGTAACTTTGCATGCAGAAGTGGCAGCAATATTTTTTTTTTTTTTTTTTTTTTACTGGATTTCAGTCCAAGAATGGATGAATATGGTCCATAACAGCCCGACAGTTGACACAACTGTACCAGGCATTCAGTGGTGTTGTTTGGTTCAGGCATATTGGCAGTGTGGGAAATTTTTACGGGGTCCTTAAGGACCGAGTTGGGAAACATTGATCTACAGTAAGACTTTGACTTCAAGTTTTTATTAATCAGCCTGCTGTAGATATATTTCTTGCCTGTCAACAATGAATCAATCATAAAGTCTTTCTCTTAAGTAATGTACATTTGTTTAATCTATTTCATGATCTGATGAAAATTGACTCGGTGCCATACTGTTTTCTCAGCTTACCCATCCACTTTCCTTTAGAATATGATTGTGTAAATTGTTGCTAAACTGTATAAGCTATAGCACTTTCTATTTGAAGTATCATTTCAAATCAAAGTTTGTCACATACACAGTCATACATGGTACAACTAGAAGTTAAATGCTTTGATGACTGGTCGTTCACATTAGGAAAGGAAGGGGTGGTAGGGGCATGGCAACAACGGAAGGGGGGGAATTAAAAATATTTTTAAAATGATATTAAATAGACAACAATAGAGAACCAATCTTGTGCAATATGCAGACAAATGTTGAAAGATGTGTGGTGTACATGGGTGGAAGGTGTAAACGTGGAGAATGTGTATGTAGTCAGGGGAGTTTGGTTTGCCTCTGCACAATAACATGCATGCACACACACCAGACTTTATTATAATATAATTATTTAACTCCTGTCCAAATACTACATTTAGTATGTGTAAAATAGGTTGGAATATTGTAAAATGTTAGTCTCGTGGATGGGGAGCGAGACTGAGTTAAAAAGAGAGATGGATGGCGAGGGAGACGGGTTTTAAAGAGACAGACGACCGAGTTGTATTGACAGATTTAAAGAGAGGGATGGATGGAGAGTGAGAGACATACAGATAGAGAGATAAAAAGAGATGGTTAGATAAAGAGCGAGAGACAGATTGATAGATAAGAGATAAATAGCGATAATTTTGAAGATAAATGGGTTGGGGCTGGTGTTCCAGTGGCGCAGCCGCTGCTCCTGCAACTTCCATTATGACGTCAGTCAATTTCTGGGCTTGTCAGTTCACTGAGCGGCGCGCTGCGTGTCGTCATAAAGGCAGGACGTCCGGTGGCAGCCTCATAAAAGTACTTGATGTTCCGAAGCTGCACAGGCGTAGGCGAGGCTTCAGTACGTGCGCCGCGTGCTCACGCGACTGTTCCACTTTCACACGGAACACCCCTCTCATACGCAATGACGGGTAGAAGTTTGTTTTTTGTAAGACATGGTTAATTACCACAGCAGCCATTGTGAAGTAGCTTTGATGATGTAAAGCACTCAAGAGCTGCAACAGAAGGCCAGTTTTAAAGAACTGCTTTGCTTGATTTTCATGCTGTTTCTTCCCCCCTAACGTTGCTACCCGCCCACATACACACAGACCTCTCACAGGGCCAGAGCACAGGGGCTCCTCTCCGCACGTGCCGCTAAGACAGCCTCCCTGACAGGCTCGAGGAACAGGCCCTCCTGTGTTATGAGGAGGAACAGCTGCTCACTGAAGCTCTCTTTCTCTCTACATACACACCACATACAGGTGTCCAAGACTGCAACACTATCCTCTTTAAGCACTCAGTCTGAGCCACAGTTTCTCCCTCTCCCTCCCTCTTTTCTCTCTCTCACACTACACGACCGCCTCCCCCACCCTTTCGAGCTGCTTGCAGATAAGCTCACGTTGCCCTGTGTTCGGGTGTGTGTGTGTGTGCTTTCGTTGCCTCGGAACGTCATGACTCAGTGAGAATGACTCACAGGGTACAGGCTGTAATCTCACTTCTCGCGAGGAATGCTTCATCAAGGCCCGCGTGACACGTAGCAGCGCACCTGATGGGCTCGAGAGGTCATAAAGACGTGTACTGTGCCAGTCTGAAATGGACCACTTGTTTACTCATTCACTGATCACTCATTAGAATGTTCTACATAGTATACTATGTAGGGTAACACCAGAAACAAGTAATCGTGACCTTTCTCCTTGTAAACAATCCAGAACACCAACAATGGAGGCTACTGGCAACAGCAACACGTTTTATATATATTTTCCATGTTCTAATATAGTTTGTCATCACTATACATACACATCTATAGTTACTTCCATGTTTCAATCATGTCAATGTATGTTATAACTGTACTCTTTTACACTCTTTAAAAATATAGTTCTACTCTTTAGTTAAGAAATTTGTTCTATATAGAGCCATGAACACTCAGCTCAAAGGGTTCTTTACATGGTGAAAGGGTTCTTCAGATTGATAAGGAATGTGCTGTACATGGTTCTATAACACCAAAAAGGGTTCCTCTATTATTACAAGCTTCACATCGCAACAGCAGCAGCTCTTTTGGGAGTTATATAGAACCATTTTCAAAAAGAGCTTTTTCTTATACAGCTCCTCAACTTTGGAATTTCCTCCCAGACAATGTCCGGGACTCAGCCACAGTCTCATGGGGATTCATGGTAAACTAAGATGTGGGAGCTCTCTTACCGCCACTCACACGTACATGTTCACTCAGGTTTGTTGACAGTAGAGTAGAAGGATGCCAGTGTCCATGGGAGCTCCCATGCCTGTGTACTTTCTGGTTTTAGATAGATAGTTCTGCCGGAGTCATTAGCCACACTCAGATAAGGTTCATATTCCTTGTACTCTATAAACCATTAATAATCACCATTAAGATATGCTTCTTGCGTCAACCTTAAACGAACACTCAGTTCACTCACTTGGTTCATTGTGACTGTACATTGATATGCACTGTATACTGTAGACCCACCAAAGTTTGAAGACACCTGCTCATCCAACATTTCATTTAATCAAATAATGACAATTAAAGAAAGTGTTTCCCCCTTTTTCTGTATTAACAGCCTTCTCTGGGAAAACGTGTCCTTGAATTATGAGAACAATGGATGTGAGGATTTGATTGCACTACAACACATATCATGTGTTTGGACCATTCTCCATTAATTTGGAGAATGCAGTTCTACTGCTCCAGAGCCCATTGGGTCTTTAACCCACCTATCAAATGCTAAGCACTGGGCATGGCTCTTGCACATCTGCTCCAGTGTCCCATTCTTTTGGCAATGATTTTCCGTGAACAATATTCAAACTGTGTTTTTTAAAGAGGTTTCAGGATACAGTACAACCCCAAATCAGAAAAGTTTGGACAATATGGAAACTGATCACAGGTGTTCAGTTTAGGGTCCTTTGAACACATTGAAATTCCTCCAGATTCCATGAATTATTTTATGATATTATACACGGTAGAGAGATAAATACGCAAATTTCTTCCAGTATTTCTTTGAGGAACATTGGGCCACATTCTCCAATATCGTCTTCTGTTAAATCTGTTTTTAAATATTATTATTTAAATCCTATAATAATATACAACTGCAGAATTGTAGAAAACTAGTTATTTTGCACAAACATGTCAGCATCAAAATATGCCTATATGTGCTTGAGTGCAGATTCTGTTCTTACCCAATAACAAATCTCCAATAAGAAAATGTCAGAATCTTCATGAAAATTGTGTAAATGGTTTTAAGAACAAATTTCCTTCTAAGAACAGTTGGTGATAATTGAACATTGTTTTTAAGAATTTCATATTATTTTCTCATGCATTTGTTGACAAACTTTGCAGGCCTTACATGAAATGACGTTCATCAGAAAAAAAAAAACATTAAATGTTTTGGGCTCATTCTGTCTGCAAATAAATAAAAGCCAAAGTAAATGTAGGAATCATTACATTTTTGTTTGTTTGTTTTTCATTTTCCATACTGTCCCAACTTTGTCTGATTTGGGGTTGTAAAACAGAGATTGTGTTTAGCATAATTCTGGAGTTTTGGAACGTGTATATTTGTATGATATACATGTTCATTTTTCTAGCTGAGATAATGGCAACAACAACACCCTGTTCATTGCACTATTGTGAGAGGCCACCATTCTGTAGTGCTGCTGAAATCCTAGACTTAATCATTGTGGTTGCACACCAGGTTCAGCCCATCTCTGTCAACCATCTTCTAACATCCCTAGACATCTACTACGAAAGCTCTTCATCAGGTAGGCACCTCCCTACAACAGTGAAGCCTGGCTTTCAAGACACACACCACTCTAAGCTCATTTCACAGGCTTATCAGTGCAAAGTGAATGCCACCATTTTTATATGGGTTTTAATCACAACCTCACATGGCACATCCATCTTACCCATACACACCCCCACTGACACCATTAATGTATACTGAGTGCCACCAATCTTGTTTGGATATACCAGTCTAACACCCTAAACCTCTACATATATCCAAATATCCTGTACACTACAATTCTTCAGTCAGCCTGTGCCCCTATCCACAAACATTGAATATACCTTTCAGCTACTTCTGACTTTCTTCATAGATGCCCATGGCCTTCACATTCAGTCAGCATTGATATAAAAGGCTTCACTACACTTCTCTCATACCTCAACATATAACTATCACCTTGGGTACCAAATCTGAATATCACAGCTTCCATTTGAAAGATTAATCAACTTAACTTTGAGTAAAGCATTTTATCCTGCCATCATAGTTAACTATGTACAGCTATGTAGTGTGGAATCTGTAGTTTTCTACCTACATTTGCTACCACCTTCCAGTCCATTTACCGATATTAACACCCTGCACTCAGTCTCCATTATGCTGCTTTTCTCGCACAAACCTAATTGCCCTACTGATGCCACTACATGCCAGTAAAATGTGTTTCAATGTCCCATTCCATGCACACATTTCAGCTAGAGCCTCCACTTATCCACTGCCCAAGGTTTTGAGGAGTTGGAAGGACATCATAAGTAGCTCCAAGCAAAAGTGTTATTCAACTTACAACAATCGCCCATAACTCCAGGCAGGTGATTTTCACCTTCCCTGCACTCGTCCATCTGAGCCATTGTCCCTGTATTCTTTGCAAGGCTTCTTTTGCACATCATCAACCTCTTCCTGCTCTTGGACAAGATGAACTCATCTAAGATTATCCTTCAATTTCTCTAATATCCGTTGGGTAAATGGGAGGCTCGTTGTTAACATTGTCATGACAACCATGTATGTCCTAATTGGGGGGACCCAGGTACCATCCTGCAGCCATGTCCCTTCTTGTGACCCACTTAGAAGCCCTAATTATCATCTTCATCACCATTGTACTATCTACCATTGTGTACATCCTCTGCCAGGATGTAATGGACTCCCCTGCATTAAAGCAAAATCTCAAAAATAAGCTTCAGCCAGTCTTGTAATCGTCAGGAAGAGCTCCACAGTAGAGTTTGCAGCACAGTCAAATTATCTTCCATAAAAAATCAAAACATCAAGTGCACTTTTATGTATATGATATGGTACCCCTTTAGGTCTTGTTGTTGTCCATCACTCCATCTAGGGTGGTTAACATCCATTTGCCAGTCTATGTTACCCACTGGCAGAATTTCTGGTGGCAGCTTGAGCTCGTTTGCCCTTTCCTCATCTGAATACACGCTATGAAAATAGTCCTCTAGATCCTTCCTTCCAACCCCAGACTTTTCCTTAATGAACTTAAATTGATCCCTAAAATGCTGCCCACCGCCTTTTTTTTCCCTTCATTTTTTCATCATGATAATGATGATGAATGTAATTTTCACACAAAGGAATTTGACCTCCACATTTAACCCATTCGTGCAGTGAAACACACACAGCTGTGAGAATTTGTGCCCAAAGTGGTGGGCAGCCCACCAGCACCCAGGGAGCAGTTAGGGAGTTAGGTGCCTTGCTTAAGGGCACTTCAGTCATGTCCTGTTTGGGGATCGAACCAGCAACCTTCTGGTCACAAGACCAGATCCTTACCACTAGGCCATAACTGCCCCATCTCAATACATGACCTCTTGAGTCCTGTTGATCTCTGCTGACTGTTTAACTTCATTATGCCTTGATTTTTTTGTGTGGGTTTCTATTTCATACTTTTTTGCTTTGACTTTTTAAATTACTTCATCTTACCATTCTACATTACCTGGTCCAGATGTGTCAAACTCCAGTCCTGGATGCCAGGATTCCTGCACATTTTGGTGATCTTCCTGATCATACACACCTCAGTTTATTCAGTTCAGCAAGTTTAATTGTAGTGTCAGAGCAGAGACATCACCAAACTGTGCTGGACATTGTCCCTCCAGGAATGGACTTAGACACCCCTGGCCTAGTCTGTTCAATTTACTCTCTTCTTTTTCCTTCAGACCATCCATGGTGCCTTTCAAATTGTGAATAGAACTCCTCCATGCAACCATATCTACTGCACCTGGTCATTTACTCTTTGTTTTCTGCCCAATTCGTTTCTCTTTCTCCATCTGCCTTCCTCTAGCCACCTGACTAGCATCACCTCCCTCCCTTTCACCTTCTTGTGTACTCATGCTATAATTTGCCTCCATAGTAACAGAGGTATTGATATCCTGTGAACTGTGGTACATAACCTGCTGCTGGACTCAATCTATTCTGAAAAAAAGTATTGTACAGTGTGGGGCCCTTGGCACCACTTATTTCCTTGCTGAATCTTATCCTCTTACTGACATCACTTTGCGCAACCCACACATGCAAACCTGCAATTTCTTTATTTCCCTTACTATCCCAACTGCCTCTGTGTTTACCTACGTTCAAAGTCTGTGGCTGCGTTTTCCATCTGTGAGTCATCTTCTACCTTTACTCACACAGACTCCTACGGTATCAGGTTTATCTGTAACTTTAGCTGGTTATATGCACATGGTTGTCTGCCATGAGTTGCCAGTCCACAACATTCCCATCAGGGTATATTCCCTCTTGTCAGCTGTCTTTCCAAGCTGGTAAAGGGTCTTTTTCCTGTTGGCTGCACTATTCAACCCTTCAGCCTTTAGCTCAAATAGATAAATTTAATTATATGGGATAAGACTGCAATGTTCTCAATCATGTATTGTATTGAGCTCTATTTTGAACTAGTTTCAGCATAAGGAGGCTATAGAATACTGTATTTACCTTGGCATAGGTAAATAAAGAGAGACTGGTCCATCTCATATACTATACCTTCAAATGCAAACCCCATGTTAGCATTAAAGGGCAGTTAAATTGTTTTTATAACACTCTGACTGTGCCCCAGAAATTTACACACAACAGTCTTACTGTATGTCCATACCAGGTTGGGTAAACAAACTACACACAATCCATTCAATTCATACTTGGTCCTCTTCACCCACCTTCTCTCTTGCACACTTCTCTTCCCTCTAAATGGCTTCCCACATTTCTTTCCCTTTGTTCCTCGTACTCAACTTTCCTTTTGTTCCATCTGAGCAGTTTGCATTTCTCGAACGTTTTCAGGCACCCACTCTGTGTCAAAAAACATGAAAAAGAGCAAAAATAATCCTCCAGGAATAAGTGCAACTCCCTGAAGGCACTATATCAAAAAAGAGTCAAATACCTGAGTATAAAGTCCATTTATGTATATGAATTATGTAATATGTTGGCTGTGAACCAGGCAGTTAGAGCAGATAATCAAATTATTCATGAGTCCACCATAAAAGGCAAAACTGCTTGTTTCATTTCAAGGTGAAATCAAAGGGTTGTTTACAACCACAGTCATGTTCATTCTATATATACATAAGAAAATGCTGAATAAATGTATTCTAATGCCTCTTTAAGTTAGGCCACACCACGTCACATATCCACAAGTAACACATGTAATCAGGGTCGAGGTGATAGGGCAGGGCAGGGAAAACACAAGACAGGTGTAACCAATGATGACAGGGCATTACATGACTGGGGGTAGAAACATGACATAGATGAGGTAAACAGACAGCACATGGTGACTTGACAGCACGTAAATACAAACAGATCATGTGACTGGATTGAGGCGGGGCCAGGAACACAGCAGCAGCGGGAGGGTCACAACTTGTTCATTTTTATGTCATTAACACTCTTACGCAACAGCATGGACCCCAAATAATAATAAGAAACATCTATAAAAACTCTGGACATTTGAATTCACAGCTGCTATTGGTTGAATTTAACATATTTAAGAAATAATCTAAAAATATAATGTGACATAGGGAATGTTGTTATAGGACAAATTTTATGTTTTCCTGCTAATATCTATTCAGCAAATTGATGAGCATGTTTAGGTGTTCACTTAGTTTCATGTATAAAATCAACAGAAAAGGAAAAGAAAATGTCCAAAATGTTGCATAAGAAAAAAAAACATCCAAACTATACCTTCCTGTTAATTTTAATATTTATATAAAAATTAAATATTTAAATTTACAAAAAAATTACACTCACATACACAAAAGTTAAAAACAAATTCCCTCCTTTAAAGTCTGAGGTGTGTTACATCAGCAATAATATACACCACCACTCAAAAGTTTGGGGTCACCCAGAATTTCCCATGACAGCACATACTTTTATTTCTGAATTCTCTAACCATTTTGAGAATATGATAATGCTGCTGGACCAGAGATCCATATGTAGGATGAATAACAACCTCAGTAAACACAAGTAAAATATGAGATATTTGTCCATAAACCAAAAAAAAGTATATCTGGTCTAACATTAGTAAAAAATGCTATAGCACTAATGCGATTGAGTATAAGGAGAAGCAGACATTTTATAGTCTTGAAACAATACATTTCTTCTAAATAAAAGTGTGTTGTCCTGGAAAATTTTCTATTTAATGGGTGACCCCAAACTTTTCAGGAGTAATGTATGTTAGGAGTGATGTCATGTCTTTAATAATGGCCCAAACAAACTAACAAGGATTGGGCTTTACTACTACTATCAGTGTGTATACACACACACACACACACACACACACACACACACACACACACACACATACTGTATACAGTATATATATGCACAGAAGCACAACAGTAAATACTACAAATACTATAAAGTCTTTATAGAGAATTTTATGGAAATATGACCATGATATTCAGTGAACAGCATGTTTTCATTTAGAGTTCAGTGATCAAATGGCCTAGAGTGAAAAAAAACTGCTACAAAACCTACTGGTCTTGCCAATACTGGTGCTAGGCATATGGGTACCCTAAGCACAAATGCCTTGTTTGCCACCATCCTGCCTCCCTCCACTACGTAAGTCTCACCGCGCAAACCTCCCGCCCAAGGGGAGACCAAAGTCCATTGTAGGCAGGGCCACTGTTTGACTGGCAGATGCTTGTGAAAGAAAGGTTTTTTGCTCACTCCATATAGTCGGTTCAGGGGAGGAAGGTGTGCAGTAAAGATTTAGGTGGTACCCCTGTCAACAAATTGGGACCCATGCACAGTGGGTCCGTGTGGGCGGATCACTGGCCCTAGGTCTTGCACTGAATGCTGTGGAACCTCGTTCCAGACCAACAGGGAGAACAGTCCATAGTGAGGATGTGAGGGGTCACCAATGATGTTTCTGGCTCGGGACATGCAGTGCATAGATGCGAGCTCCAGTATGGAGAGAAGAGAAGTTTCAATGATGGTGTCCTCACCACTCTCCTCATATCGGAGGCACTGTGTAGACCTTCCACCCACCTCCTAAGTGCCCCCTCCCTGAAAAAAACCCTGTACTGTAAGTGATAAACACAGGCTGTGGCCGTCCAAACATCTGTCAGAGTCCTCCCAGGCTGGAGAGACAGATGGAGTAACACCAGTGTGTGTTTATGTGTGTGTGCACATGCTTTTACACATTTCCATTTTTGACCGTGCCTGCTGTTGTCCTCTCAAAATAACTTCCATTCTTTACGACCTTATATGTGCAGGGCTACTGTGTGTGAGGAAGAGCCTGGGAAGGAATCATGTATCCAGGCTCTGCAGAGCAGACTGGAGCTCCATTGCTCCTGCTATTGCTGCAAGCGTGAGTGTCAACAGGCCAAATCTCAGCCTAGAGTAGAACGATCCTTTCTTAACTTTGTTTCTCTCTTTCTTTTCATCATGCATCTCACTGATATAAACCAAGAGTGCTTGCTCCATCTCTTCTCATTCCTGGATAAAGACAGCAGGAGGAACCTTTCTCTGACCTGCTCTCGTCTCCGAGAAGCTTTCTTGGACCCCAGGCTGTGGACCCTGCTCCATTTTCTCTCCCCTTGTGAGCTAAAGAAGAATAACTTCATCCTTGGCTCATCTCTCAGGCACCTCAACATATGCTGGCACTCCAGCAGGGTCAAAGTGTGCAACATCGAAGAATGGATGAAGACCACATTTCAGAAGGACCTTTGCAGCAAGCACGACAGGCTGGTCAGTCACTTCCTGGAGCGTGTCTGCCACATGTGAGTGCTTTCTTTTGTTTTGTCTGAAGCTCATCCCCCATATTTTCATCACATCTTTGATCTCACAGCTGTTGAGCAGATATAAATAGCAGTAGCCAGAAAAAAAACATCTCATTTTGCAGACATTTGGGCCAAATATTTAAATTACATTACTGAAGAGATGTCATACAACAGTGGTTCTATACCTTGGTCTTTGGTGTTTAAAACAATCCATTCTGCTCAGGAAAGGCTTGTTAATTGAGTTATGGAAGCTGTGATTTGTTGTGATGGTGAAGTTCATGGAAAAAATCCATCAAACCTAATTCAGTTTGTGAAAAAAACACCCAAAAATATCACTTTCTGTTGTGTAATTCAGCTAAAGTTAACATTCTGGTTTATTCACTATTGTTTTCAAGCTGTCTACACTATATAGAACCAAAAAAAGGATCTTTGGCTCATAACAATAGCGGAACCCTTTTTGGTACAATCTTAAAAAGATGGTTCTTTAGTAAAGAAAATGGTTCTATACAGAAACATGAACTCTCAAAAGGACAGTGTAAGTATTCTTCAGATTGATAATGTGTTGTACATAGTTCTATACAGAAGCATTTTGAAAATGGTTCTATATAGTTTCAAAAAGGGTTCTGCTATCATTATGATGTCAAACTTGTAATAATAGAGGAACTTTTTTTGCTGTTTCAGTGTCTGTAGCCAGTGACACATTAAACACACTAAACATCATTGTGGCTTAGATCATTCATTTGAGAGATTTTCATCATTTTATTAAATATTAGTAATAATGTAACAGATAGTGATGCTTGAAAGTTTGTGGGGCCTTTAGAATATTCTATATTTCTGCATAAACATTACCAGATGTTCACACAAAGTCCTAAAAGTTCATAAAGAGAACCTAGTTAAACAAATGTTATACACAAATATTATACTTGCTGTTACACTCCACCCTTTGTCTAGAGGGGTGGAGGAAAGAGTGACAAATATGGTGGAGCCAGTATAGTGTGGTGAAAAACTGAAGAAAGCTTTGGAGACCAAGCTGAATCTGCAAGTGATATTTTACTGTTGCCAGTGGTTAAGGATTACAGCAGGACAGTGCCCAAAGAAAAGAACAAAATAAAAGCCTCAAAGTCTCACCTGTCCCAAAATCCTACACTAAAGGCACCTGCCCCTTCTCAACAGTACATAAAAACACACCATAAAGATAAATATAAAGTAGTCCATGTAAAACAAACACTTCAGGAGGAAGGTAGCAATATCACCAGTCTTTTGTTTTTATGGAGTCTGTGAAAAGCTGGAGAAACTAGAGGTCTAGATCTGCACCTCTCTCAAAGTCTCTTTCAATAAAAACCAAGATGGTGCAAAAACAAACTGCCAAAAATGATAGTCCCCAGAAAGAGTTGTTCTGTGTTGGTTGTGAAAGTCTCTAGCAGTGGCTGTTCCCCTCCTTGCAGTGTGAGCCACCTGCTCTTTATAATCAAAAACCATGCCCCCTCATAATACTTAATTGGGGCTGAGCAGCCAATAGCAGCAAAAGGTCCAAGCCCAAACAGGCCAGCATGTCAGTTCATTTCAAACGTAACACTTGCTCATTTATTTATTGAGGAAAATGATCCAATATGACATAATTGTGAGAGGCAAAAGTATGTGAACCTTTGCTTTCAGTATCTTGTGTGACCCCCATTTGCAGCAATAACTGCAACTAAATGTTTCCAGTAACTGTTCTTTAAACATTCTTTGGTAGAACGACTTGTGTGTTTAGGGTCTTTGTCTTGCTGCATGACCCACCTTCTCTTGAGATTCAGTTCATGGACAGATGTCCTGATATTTTCCTTTAGAATTCTCTGAAATAATTCACAATTCATTGCTCCATCAATGACGGCAAGCCGTCCTGACCCAGATGCAGCAAAACAGGAACAAACCATGATACTACCACCACCACGTTTCACAGATGAGATAAGGTTCTCATGCTGGAATGCAGTGCTTTCCTTTCTCCATAGCCATCTCCAAACATCACACTTTTAATTTAAACCAAAATGTTATATTTTGGTCTCATCTGTCCACAAAACATTCTTCCAATAGTCTTGTGGCTTGTCCATGTGATCTTTAGCAAACTGCAGACGAACAGCAATGTTCTTTTCGGAGAGCAGTGGCTTTCTCCTTACAACCCTGCCATGCACACCATTGTTGTTCAGTGTTCTCCTGGAACATTAACATTAGCCAATGTGAGAGAGGCCTTCAGTTGCTTAGAACTTACCCTTGGGTCCTTTGTGACCTTGCTGACTATTACACGCCTTGCTCTTGGAGTGATCTTTGTTGGTCGACCATTCCTGGGGAGGTAACAAGGGTCTTAAATTTCCTCCATTTGTACACAATCTGTCTGACTGTGGATTGGTGGAATCGAAACGGTTTAGAGATGGTTTTGTAACCTTTTCTAGTCTGATGATCATCAACAACTCTTTTTCTGAGGTCCTCAGAAATCTCCTTTGTTTGTGCCATGATACACTTTCACAAACGTGTTGTGAAGAACAGACTTTGTTAGATCCTGTTCTTTAAATAAAACAGGGTGATCACTCAAACCTGATTGTCATCACATTGATTGAAAAGTCTGATGATGTTTTAGGTCATATTTATGCAGAAATTCTAAAGGGCTCACAAACTTTCAAGCATCACTGTATGTGCATTTTTATACATATTCATATATTACTGTCTTGTTTTACATACAAACATAAAAGAATAATAGATTAAACTCATGTTATTAAGCCTAATGCTGTCAAACCAGCTTCTTAATACAGACATTAATTACTGACTAACTACAATAATTATTTTGGGAAATAATTTAGTTACTAATTTTATAATCATTTATAGAAATTAACGTATAGAGATGAACAGTGCCTCCCTAGTTTTAACAGAAAGGAAAACATCAAAACATGCTGTTCCAGCCATGGAAGTCATTACTCTAGAACACATATTACTAAATCTCAGATGCCCAGTTGAGTGCATATGCCTTGGTAGGGAACAACATTGCCATCTAAAAGCAACAGTTTGACAAATCTTGCACACCATTTCTTTCTTTTTTTAAACGAATGTGATGGTAAACAAGCATCTTTGCCTGTGGGTGCAGATAAAAGTGCTCTGGAGGAGCATTCAACAGTCAGTCTACGCATAGAGGAGCACTTCTGAAAGGGAACCGCATGAGGAAGTCATTTGAGTGTCTGCTGGAATGAAAGTCAGAGGAAACTCGAAATGACTCGAGCATGAACGCTGGTCCTATTCAAGTGTGTAATCTCATCAGAAATGGTCTCAGGGTTTCCTCTGCTGTGTCTCAAACAGTCACAAGCAGGCTGGAGGTCCAGAAGATGTCATCAACATAGAGAAAGATATTTAAATACCCAGCCTGTTTAACTTGGAGAACGTAGCAGTTTGACATGATGCTGAGTAACAGAAGGTCCCAGGAGTGATGTGTGATACTCAGTATCTGGAGCTTTAATGAGAGGTCTGCACAGTTTCTCCTGGACAGTTCATAATGACTGAAAAAACAGCACAAAGCTTAGTCTGGAATTACACTAAATGACTTCGGCACTGAAGCTCTAGACTGTGGACAGGCTCATAAAGAAAAAAAAAATCTCCCACAGTGCAGCAATGATGCAAAGATAGAGACCCACACCCTCTGCTGAGTGTGCAGAGTCACAGAAGGGCAAAAGTGAGTTGAGGATAGCTCTGAAAAATGGCCAATGAAAATTGGAGCGACTTGAGAGAGAAATTAAAGGAGAGATCTAAAGTGTCTAAGCCCTCCCCCATCTGCTCTTCTCCTAAGATTTACATTTGGCAGGTGGAGCCTACAATCGCCTCTTTGTGGATGAGGGTGGAATGCACATGTGTCGCTCGCTCGCTCAGTCTCTCTTTCTTTTTTTTTTTCTCTCTCTCTCTCTCTCTCTCTCTCTCTCTCTCTCATGCACACACACACTGATGCCATTATGGTGACATTTTCCATCTGCAAAGGAAAATCAATAAAACATTAAGTGCCCTGAGAAGCACGTTTTAGATGGTGTTATTAAGCTCATAGAGAGATCCAGTTTTATTTCTCCTAACAGTGTCTCGCTCCATTTTCATTCAGTTGACTGTTACTTAATTTGCTGCTTCACAATAGTTTTTATAGCTGCAGGGAAACTTCATTGCAGGCCTGTTAACTATTTAACATCCTCACCAAGAAGAAGAAATTAATAATAATTTTTTGGGGGCGGGTCTTTTTTTTTTTAAAGACCCTGAACTTTTTCTTTTAGCAATGATATGCAGTTTATGTTAAAATCAGAAGATAAACTACAAACACAAAAAACTGCAATAACATGCACATTTTGTTTACTTTTTCAGCATCTGATCCAGTTTATTCCTTGTGGTTTGGCTATGAAGCATTGTTAGTTACAGAAAAGAAAATGTTGCACTTTTAGTGACCTCTAGTGGATGTTTCTTAGCCCTAACATACCTCTACCAATTGGTAGAGATGGCACAATAACAGTTTGTACTAAGTTCAACAGCTTTTTAAAGGAGGTGGAAGCCGTGGGCTGGTAGTTAAGGATCTGCTCTTGTGACTGGAAGGTTGTTGGTTCGATTCCCCAAGCAGGTTATGACTGAGGTGCTCTTAAGCAAGGCACCCTCCCTGATCCCTGGGTGCCATGGATAGGGCTGCCCACTGCTTCGGGCACATGTTCTTATAGGCTACTGTGTGTGTGTGTGTGTGTGTGTGGAGGTCAAATTCCATTGTGTGCAATCAAATAGAGTGACTCAAAAGTGTTCTACCAAATGGTTGAGCAGACTGTTAAATGATTAATCAGCTTAGACTGGAAGACAATATTAACAAACCTACAGTCCTGTGTTTATGGTTTGACCCTGACGTAATGTAATATAACACACATGCCTTTAGATGTTATGTAGAACAGTAAATCAACACAAGAAGCCACAGAGAATATGACTGATGAATATTATATAACGATGTGTCAAATGAAAAATGACGTGACTTTAAACAGACCATTTAGAAAGAAAATAAAAAAGCCTGACTGTGTTTGACCACAGTCATCTGCTGCACACAGCTGTGCTGTGATACTCTTGGCTTGGACTGGTCATTAGGTTGGCCCAGAGCTGGGCAGCTTGTGAGCTTTTCAGTGTTTTTCAGTTATAGCAACATCATTGTAGGGACATAAGACATTTTATATCATCACTGCATGTAAATAGTGTAAGAAAATGAGTGATATAAGGTCAACAGATGGTCTAGTGTAGACCTAAAGGTACAGCAATGCAAACAGTGTGTTTTTAAAGAGCCATCTGAGCAGGAAAATTTACATGGTTGATGTTTTGGAAAATATTAGTCAGGCATGTTCCTGCTCCTGTATGCCAAGCCTCTTTTTGTAACACAAGAGAGAATAAGAGAGTGTGTCTGTGAGAGGGAGAGAGACTGAGTGAGTGGCGGAAGTGTGAAAGTGCCTGACGGTCAGGCTGCTTTGTTGGAAAAATGCCTGTGCCTTCAAAAAGAAAAAAAACAAAAAACAAAAGGAGAGTGGTGCCATGAGACAGGAGGGCATGGTTATGTAACTGGGGAATGAGGCACATACAGTATAGCTGCCTTGTTTACTTACACTTCCCTCACATCTCCTGCTATAGAACAATACCTAAAACCAACCATGTCTAAACTACTAATCCCTCAAGCTTTCGATTGGTGCCTCCTCCTTCCTCTTCCTGGGATCCCTATTTTTGCCCTGCCAGTGCCATCAATAGCCAGTCGTAGTAATAACAGGAGGGGCACGTGTTGTTGGCCGGGGTTATTGGGACAGTATCCTGGCACTCTGAGGCTACTGGAATGTGTTGGCCTCACATGTAGATAAGTGGTAAGATTATGTAAGCCTTTATGTAATCCACATCAGTAAACGTGAATGACATCTCAAAGCTGCAGCCATCATCCGTGTGTGTGTGTGTGTTTACGTGTGTGTCTAATAGCCCCGTGCAAGTCTACCAGCAAGCTACATCACTTTCACTAACACTATGGGGGAGAAAGCTCTAGAGCAGACCTATTTGTGGCCATTGATAACACATAGTGTGTCACATTGTATTATCAGATAAATAAGACCCACTTCATAATAGAAACAAATGCTGAGGGATGTTTTATAGACAAACAAGCAGCAGAGCTTCTGTGCTAAACAATCACATCCCCAGTGGCCACAGTTAGTTCAAGTTACTGTCTGAAATGTCTCTATTGTCAGTGCAAGCAGTCGCTATGAGTGTTATTTACCACCCTATTGACGCCTGCTTTAGATCGGACCTGTCTGTGCTGGAGTGCCTGTCACTTGATGCCAACACTGATCAACCAAGATATTTCATCATGTCAAAAAAAAGTAAACATAAGTGTGTTTTCACACCTAGAAGCTATATCCAACTCACAGATACATTTTCATTCAAAATGAGGAGGAAAAAGAACAAAACAATGTAAGCTTTCACATCTATACATTAAATATAAAGACGCTGAATCCAAGCTGGTACTGTTGAAGCACTTTGGCTCTAGTGTACATGTGTTGATCTGTTCCATTTACATTTATATGACTGCTCTGTATATATTGTATATCTTTTGTTGCTAAGATTCTTGCTTCCCAAAGTATCTCCATTTTTTCTAACTCAGCAGCTGCAGTAGCTTTTACAATGTGTGAAGAATTCATGAAAAATGGGTGTAAATATAAATACTGGCATCAATATAATCAATATAAATGCTCTGGGGTTACTTAAGTTTACTTTTGCAATATTAAACCATAACCTTTTAACTTCCACCTCAACCATTTGTTAGAGCACATTTGAGTCACTATATGTTAGTGAAGAAGGCATTGAACAATGTGATTGTGCCATCTCTACCAATCGGTAGAAGCAGTGGCGGTCCTAAGCCGTCTTGCACCCTGGTCGAACAACCCCTCCGCTGCCCCAACTCTGAGACACACACACATACAAACACCAGCCCCAAAACCCCAGAGACAAAAAAGCCCTTCCATTTAATCCAATGAATGTAACGGATGTGAGGATTCTGATTGGCTAAATCTCTGTTGCTATGCACGTATCTTGTGTCAGTAGGTCAGTGATTGACTGTTGCTTCTCTGACTGGGTGATATTTCTGTCACCTCAGAAGAGAGAGAGAATGAAACAGGAAGCTCATTTGCTGGTTGTTTAATATTCTACATGTTATTGTGCATGTTTAGTACATAGAAACTTAAAATAATGAATACATGTATATTTTAAAACTCTTTATTTTAGAAATTAAAATAAAAAACTATGGAGGGCGGTGCCTTAGCACCCGTTGTTGGCCAGCCACCACTGGCTGGTATATTGATATTACAAAATCATTGCAGTTAAAAAAATTAATCTCCAATATGTCTGCATTCTGTCTGTTCAGGTGTCCAAACCTGTTGTCCCTGACCCTGTCCGGCTGTGGACACATGACTGACCAAGATGTCATCGGTGTGCTCCGGAGCTGCCGTAGTCTTCAGAAGTTGCATCTAGAGAACTGCTGCCGTGTGACTGATACTGTCCTGCAGGCTGTGGTGACCCTTGGCTGCAGCCTGCTGGAGGTCAGGGTAGATTTTTGCAGAAACATCACACAGACAGGGCTGCAGGGGGTCAGTCGGAAGCGGCCTGGTGTCCGGCTGAGTGCTGAACGCAGTGCAGGAATGATCCCAGACAGCCAGCCTGAGGAAAAGCTGCATATCAGGAGGGTTCTGCAGAAAGTCCTGGAGTTCTCCTGAGGAACAAGCTGCAGGGGTTGATTCTCAGGGACACAAATTTTCATCACTTCTCCTGCAGATCTGTTACCTTTGAGCTTGCAAAAAAAACCTCACATTAAAATTCGGGGTGCTTTTTCTGCTGTTTTCATGTTTATATGTTTTTTTTATATATTTAATGTTATTTGTAATTGTATTACTGTGTCATTACCATTTCAAATAAAACGTTTCTAACCTCCAGTGTTCTTTTAATCTGTCAAAGGCTTTGAAAGTATTTTAGAGCAGTCATTTTTCATTATCCTGTCAGAAATGTATTTCTTGTCTTTAGGTTTTCATTTTGAGAATCATTCGAGTCACTCGGTTCTTTGATGTAAAAGCTAAAGTGTGTCTTCATTTGTCTTAAACTGTCAAACTCCACAATGAGCCCCACTCAGAGGACTTAAAGCAGTGTAAGCCTGGAAAATCCCAAACTGCCTATGAGGATACTCAAATAGGACACTTTTTCCAGTTCAAACATACAGAACACCTCAAATTATTTGTAAATATAATTTCAGTGAAAAATGCAAGTTTATACAGTTGCAGAGATTACATCAGTGATTTAAATTGACTCATTTTGTTTTTAATATATTTGTTTGGTCTTACTGTGAAATCTTGTGCAATGGTGTTTTTTTATGCACTTTGTGACTCTTGGTTTAATCTTTACCATCAGAATCAGTGTTTTCCATGAAGTCTCAAGTTCATGTTTTGTCCATTTAATTACAAAAGATCACTATAAAAGTTATACAAATAAAAACTACTAAAATTAGATCACTATCAGCAGGGGCTGGTTAATACATGCACAATAACATGTAAAATATAAATTTTTTAGGGGAAATTAGCTTCCTGGTTTATTCTCTCTCTCTTCTTAGGTGACAGAAATATCAGCCAGTCAATGAAGTAGCAGCCAATCACTGACATGCTGACACAAGATACTCAACATAAATGTAACCAATCAGCGTCCTCAAATCTGTTGCCTTCATTTACCTCCCCCAGCAGAGTGGGTCAGTGGTAGGTTTATAAATGTCTGATGTTATTAATGCAATACATGTCTCTACAAATGCTAATATTTAGTCTTTATTGTGTTTTTGCTCATTTTATTGTAAATGTTAGGGTTAGGGTACTTGTCTTACCAGAGTCAGTAAGACAAGTATTTCTTGTATGAATTGTATAGTACCCCTGTTTACTGTAGTTTATTACAAGATAATTTTGTAGAAAAAACAACACTACTGGTGCATCTCCAAACAGAGAAAGTGAAAACGTTTGTTTGTGTTCATAACTTAAATCAAAAAGATCATATATTTATATGACATTACATTTCAAGACGTTTTTATTTTAATGCTGATACTGTTTAAAGACAAATTTACTCAGATTTGGTGTTGGGAAATTTTCACCCATGACTATCTCTTTACCTATATAAGAAGCTGATAGATAGATAGATAGATAGATAGATAGATAGATAGATAGATAGATAGATAGATAGATAGATAGATGAGTCGAGTCTCAATTAAATAATTATTAATTCTTTAGGAAAAAATGATTCTATATAAAACCATGAAAGCTCAAAGAACCCTTTACGTGAAAGGGTTCTTCAGACTGATGAGGAATATGTTGTAAATTGTTCAAAACTAAACTTTTTGTGATATGGTCCCATAAAGGGTTCTGCTGTAGTTATGATGTCAAGCTCATAATAATAGAGGAACCCTTTATTTGGTGCTGCATAGAACCATTTTCCAAAGGCTTCTATATACGTAGAACCAACACTTTCCTCATCAACGTGAAGAACCCTTTCATTGAGTGTTAATGGAACCATTTTCTTTGCAAAAAACCCTTGAAGAACCATCTCTTTTAAGAGTGTAATATGACTAATTGTATGAAAGGTGAGCAGGTCTACAGAGATACTGTAATGTGCTGAGAGGGTTATTATCTGTTATGTATGTATGTAGATGTGCTTGCATAAGCTCAGGTTTACTCATAGCTCGTGTGGCCACAGCCGCTGTAGATACTGGCCGTGGTCCCAGACAAGCTCCTCGGCTCTGCTTATCCAAGCCCCGCTGTCCTGCTCGGCCCGTCCGGAAAGCAGAGAGCGCCTGGCGCACCGTCTCGGGCGAGCTGGGGTGACCTGAAGTGTGCGCACGAGGCCGGGGTCCTCTCAGGGCGAGCTGGCGCTGCGCCACACACGGGATTAGAAACATTATGTAAAAGAGTTCGAAGCGCGTGGAAGTAGGTTGGCCGGTGTCTGCGTGCTCCACGTGACCGCGCCTGTGCTGGCGCGCTCCTGCAGGTGGGGGGCGCTCGATGCCTCTTTCCCAGCCTCAACCTTACTATTCGGTCCAGATCTGAAATGCTAAATTAGCCCCTGTTGTTTCTGTACGCTGTTAGCTCTGAGCTGTGACCAGTTACTGTATGTCCTGACATATAAAGTTACTTAAACGTTTTCTGCATCGTCTCGCACGTTTTTGCATTTTGTTTACAAATGCTTACATGAAAGACTAACAATAAGGCCCTTGTTCTATGGCCAGTATCCACAGGATGTCCTCTCATGGGCTACAAAGACTTCATGTCAGCAAACTGACACGTGACACGGAAATAATATAGAGATTATTACTATTGGTGTAAAGGTAAATAAATACATTTGAGTTCCCTGTGAAAAGATACACCAATAATAGTACGACTGTATACCAACAACACTGCAGCTAGTTGTTTAGCCATGGTAGGACTCAGATGTGGTTATTAGTCATCTGATGCCAATGTTTTCATTTTTCTACACCATTTCACTTTTTAACATCCTCACTAAGAAGAAATAGAATTATTTTTGAAGCACTTTATGGTAAAATCAGAACTACAAATACAATAACATGCTAATCTGTGTGGTGGTGCAATAACACTGTTTTTTTCAGCATTTGATCCAGTTTATTTCTTGTG
This sequence comes from Crenuchus spilurus, assembly GCA_036984385.1. NCBI lineage: Eukaryota > Metazoa > Chordata > Actinopteri > Characiformes > Crenuchidae > Crenuchus > Crenuchus spilurus. The sequence continues at coordinate 44,051 of BRDA01091017.1, forward strand.
TGGCTAAGAATCTGCTGGTTGGCATTCAGACAAGAAAATGTTGCATTTCTAACCTCTAGTGGATGTTTTTTAGCCTCTACTGATAGGTTCTGTTAAGTTCAACATTTTCTTCAACAACATATAGTGATTCAAACGTGCTCTACCAAATGGTTGAGCAGAATGTTAAAGAGTTAAACAGAGTAGCTGTTTCATAATGAATAGAAAGAGTTAAAATGGCTTGGCATAAACTCTCTTTAAATTAACTTTGAATGATTTTTCTTTGTTGTGTAAAGCTTCTGTTTTGGAGATACATTTTCCCCTGATCAATGACATTATGTAACATCTCTCAGAGTAAATCATCAGGCTGTTTGCATGCACCACTTCTTCACAAGGCCTGTACCACTTCTTAAGAACTCCACAGAGCAAGAGTAGCCATGCAACATGAAAACAGAATTCAATGAACTGTGATTGCCTGTATTTCCAGACAGGTATTTCTTTTGTTCTGAGTGCCAATCCACTCCCAAGAGTTATGCAATCAAGCTGAAACCTCACAGGTTTTTTGATAGCCAGATAAAACCATGTGTTTGGCATAACAACATGCAGACTCAAGAGGAATTACAGGGTGACCAAATTGTCTCTTGTTGATGGCTGGATAGATTATATTAACTGCATTCATTGCTATCATGTTGAAGATGTTTCAGATCCCCGCTGGCAGCAGACATGTTTCTCATTTTACAAGATATTAACACATCTTCTCTTTTTCAAGAGAGCCCAAAGTGGTGGCTGATACTATTAAGATGATTCTTGTTATATGAGAATGTGTTATTTACAAGGGTCTCATAATGACTGGTGTATTTTTGTTTCTATTTTTTCTGTAATTATGGACATTTAGAGATTGCTTTCATGTATTTGGATAAGAATCCAACTATTCAATCATCTTATATATTTCAGAATAATTTCAACAACTCTTATTAATGGCAAGGGTATTTTGTAATAGTTGGCATTACATACTAAATGGCTTAATTAAACTCAACATTGTCTTCAAATGGACAGTCCAGTAGTTTTTATAGCCTAGTATTTGCTTTGTGATTGCAGCTTTATCTCTCTAATGTCTACACAAATAGGACTTTTATCAAAATCAGTTGAAAATCTAACAAAGAGCTCTGTGATGAAGTGCTTGAATAAAGTCTCAGAAATTTGTAGATTACCGGTAAGCCCCAGAGGACGCGGTGCTTCATGTAGACATTTTCCACTTGCCAGGTGTAATTAGTTATGTGATATTACAAGTTCCAGGTGGGCTGGACCGTCTGTTTCTCTGTAGGTCTCCAGAAGTGTATAGTTCCAACCACAGACATGAGTATTAGCATGTCTCTACATGTGGGCATAGGTACTCGGCTGCCTTCAATGTTGTCCTCCCCCTATAGCTGTGCGTCAGAGCAGCACACATCTCATAGAGCTTTTGCTTTAAGTCCAAAAATTGGCACGTGAGCGTGAAAGTTCTTGTGAGTCCACATCCCCTGCACATTTTTAGTCTGTGATGTAAAGTTTGCCTGTAGGCAAAGCATAGCACCACCCAGACATTTATACAAGAGGAAACCACCATGCAGTCATCTTGTAGGTCTACATGTGTTAAGCTTTCCTTTCATTGCTGCATAGAGAAATGTTCCTATACTCATTTTTATTTTTATATAATAGATGTGTGGTTGTAGGTGAAAAAAGAATCTGTATATATAGTGCAGATTTCTAACATTTCTATTAATGTCAATAATTGAGTAGATGATGAACTTAAAAAGGCACCAATATTAAATATCCTTTTCAACATTTTAAGTAAGATGAATGCATTATTTTGAACATGGTTCAAAAGAGTTTTTAGATAACTTTCACTAACGGTGTCAGGCCTTAATTAGCTTGTTAGGCCTTTGGTTTGTTCACAGTCATTGCTAGGAAAACCAGTTGATACTAATTTAAAGCTTTATATATTCTCTGCCTCCTCAAATCTTGCCCCAACAACCAGCCATGAGCTCTTTTAAGCAGGTGCCTTAAAATAAATGATCACCACAAAGCAGGAGAAGGCTTCAAGAAGATTTCAATGCATTTTCAAGTAGTCATTTCCACAGTTCATAATGTTATGGTAGTTCACAGGAATGGTTGACATCTACTTAAGGTCTTGAAGGCCATATGTGCCTGCCATGCTGTGACATATTTATTGGAGAGGTTCTTAATATTTTGCTCAATAACTGAGTGTATCAAACATGTTATCTGCAGATATTAAACCTGATGTAGGGTTAGGGTTAGGGTTAGGGTTAGGGTTAACCCTAACCCTAACCCTAACCCTAACCTTTATTGTTATTTTTGTTTTGTTTTGTATATTTTATTATTGTTAATTTTAATAGTGTATGTATACTAAAAATACTTATTTATCACTGAACATTTACCCTGGAATTAAATTTGGAGGTTAGTTATGAGCAGGTCAAAACAAATCTTGTTGTTTTTTGCTTTTCTGAAAGGTTTTCTATTACAGCAATAATGCATCAACATGAAGAAAAGGACACAAGAAAAGCCAAAATAACCTTCATATCTGTTTACGTGGATTTAATGATGGTGAACATGTGCTGTGCAGAGCACCACAAACAACATGACACGTCATTCTTATCTCATTCTGCTTATAGGCAACATGCACAATAATCCATCCATCCATCCATCCATCCATCCATCCATCCATCCATCCATCTCTCTCTCTCTCTCTCTCTCTCTCTCTCTCTCTCTCT
>BRDA01091017.1:46807-70542 GCA_036984385.1 Crenuchus spilurus
GTTATTTTTTTTTTGTTGTTGATTCTCTCTCTCTCCCCCTCTCTCTCCCCCTCTCCCTCTCCCTCTCACTGGGTGGAATGCAAAGGCAGTTGAGGCCACAAGTTGTTGTTTTTTTTTTATTGGGAGAATGTTGGTGGGAAGTCACGTTGTAGCGAGCCTCACAGGCTGAGCGGAAAAGGAGGGGGCTGATTTATGTCATCCAGGAATCAGTGCTGCTTTTTTATGCTCTTACAGCCATCATCATTCCCATCACATCCTCTGTGCACTGAGCCTCCTGAATATTTCAGAAGGCCTTTGCGTATCTGTCTTGATTCATAAAATTTCAGCGACACACCCTCAAGCACCCCCACACACCTTTAGGCTCCTATTTCACTGTTGTTCACACCGCTGTTAAAGGTGATGGTTGGTGTGTGTATGTGTTTAGGGCTCTAATCGGACCTCAAATAAGCCTCATAATTGAGGACCCCACAGATTTATTATTATCAAAATAAAGAGGGAAAGAATGATTGACCTTACTAATGTGAATTTGAACATTATATTCACATAATTTAGGACCTGCATTTAAGCCATCCATCATTTTCTGCTTAATCCTGGTCAGGGTTATGGGGAGTCCCCTACCTGTTCATCAGGCACAGGGCATTACATTATCTTAGCTAAGCCCAGGACAGGGTGCCAATCCATCACTGGGATTGAGTACCCAATTTACCTGACATCCACGTTTTTTGGACTGTAGGAGTAAACTGGTCCCACCCAGATGGGGACTTGATCCCAAGATCTCAGAGCTGAGAGGTGAACGTGCTAACCACCAAGCCACCCTGCTGCCCGTCTGCATTTAATCCCACTCTTAAAAATAAAAGTGCTAAAAGCATTCTTTGGAGCAGAGCTATTGATAGAAACTTTGAATGGGGTAACTTTATCAATCTATTCACTATCAGTTGGGAACTCTCTGTGCCTTCTAGGTCTTCATCAGAATAAAACACAAATGTCTGTATTTACTTTTATTTAATAAAAATAGGAAATAAAAACATAGGCTGTAATCTCCCAGTGGGTAGGACTGGGTGTGAAGATAAGATAAGAATATGTACACTAGCAGCTATTTATTAATAAGCCAGAGTTACTGTTAATTACTTACCTTTCAATGTTTTACAAGCTTCTTCCAGATCGGCCAAAGCAGTAGCCCATCTAACAGAACGTTATAAGAACGTTCAGCTGCGTTTTTTTTTTTTTTTTTTGTGGCGGTTGCATTACAACATTTTTGGAATGTTTCTCACCGAACGTTCCAAGTTACACAAACACTAACGTTATGGCAATATTAGCATTAAAATTAATGAACCGTTTCTATTGGTTGTGAATGTTATGACGTCAGCTAATGTGAAGTGGGGGGAGAAGGAGGAGTCAGAAGAGCTGGATGATGTTCAGCACAGTGTCAGTCAGGTCATGTTTACTTCATTATTTATAGTTTATGCTTCAAAGCGGTTTTGTGAGTTTATTTCATCCTACTGTAGGTGAGGTCCTCATAATGTTGCAGCAACATTACGTAAAAAAAAACATAAACTTACATAAATTGTAACTCTCTTTAAGTAAGAGCATGTTTTTGGACTGTAGGAGGAAACCCACACAGACACGGGGAGAACATAGAAACTCCACCCAGATGGGGACTTGAATCCAATAGCCAATTAGTGCTGAGAGGCGAACATGCCAACCACCAAACCACCCAGAAATAATATTCTGTATGCTACAAATGCAACAGATAGAGATTAGTTTAACATTTTTGGAGTGTTCCTTTCAATAACCATCAACTCAAGGGTTCAAAGGTCGTTCTTCAGCAGCATCACTTCAAATAATCCTTATTGCACATTTATTTTACAGACCAAAGTGTGTAGAGTGTAGAGTTGTACGCGATTGGCATTCACTGTAAGAAGTGAATAGACAAACGTACAAAGTGTGAAATAAATGGATTAGGTCATGTTGCAGTGCCAACTTTTCTTCTTTCGTGTTTCTCCACTCTGCTTTCCTTTCAGTACAAGGTGGTTAAAACCAGTCTAAGTCAAACAGTGCGTCGATCGTTCATACAAGATGAATTCTTTGTAAGCTTTGGGTGTGAAAATGTAGGCCAATAAAAACATAACCAGAGTTCTACAGACACAGCCCACTTGTCTGGCGGAGATACTGAGTGGATTCTTAAGAGCAATATATGAGGATTATCATACTTCTTAAGTGATCTTCTAATGTGCTGAATATCTTACCTTTGTGAAAAATCAGTCCTCTTCAGTTCAGCAAAAAGAAGACTTTAGAATTTAAAAGACTGATAGTCAACACTAATAAGGTCATTTCAAAGGTCATCTTATTTTATGTACAACCACTTAAGATAGACAGGTCTGACATGGTCAACAATGTAGTGAGATGTTTACATGTTTAGTCATACATTTAAAGGGGACATATAATACCTCTTTTTAAACAAGTTAGAATATGTCTGTGGGCTACACAAAACAGGTTCACATAAAGAGATCACCAGCTCTATTCTGGCCAGTTTAAGCACCTTTCAGAATAAGCCGTTTAAGGGCTCTGTCACTTTTATGTAAATAAGCTGCAGCTGACCACACCCCAACATCAGCAGTTAAGCTGAGGGTTTACCACATGTGAAAATGACAGAACACAGAGGAGCTACCCAACCATATATGTTCTATGCTGAGTCGGAGCCACCTGCACAAACACCTTCACTAATGCAGCAAGCACTCTCTCTCTTTCTCTCTTTCTTTCTCTCTCTCTCTCTTTCTCTCTCTTTCTCTCTCTTTCTCTCTCTCTCTCTCTCTCTCTCTCACTCTCTCTCTCTCTTTTACAAACACAAACACATGCAGCCTTGCCTTCTTGCAGGATTGCTTTATTTTTTTCGCAAGTTGTGAATGCAGCCCAAAATGGTGAATCTTCAACTAATCTAGTGGGTGGGGCTCTGGTGGGGATTGCCCGGTGAGGGGTGGTGCCAGGTTGGTTCCATGCAAATTTCCTTATTGTGATGTTACAATAAGGGATCAATTCAAACATCTCTTAGAAGCATATGATTTCTGACATAAAATTCTTTCAACTGACTCACAGAAAATGGATGGATGTTTTTTTTTGCGCTTAGAGTCTTTATCAGTGCCAGGGTGGAAATACAAAAACATGCAAAAAGTGAGTTTTGCATAATATGTCCCTTTTAATTTACAAAATTAAAAATAATTGTCATTTATGTTTTCAAGCACATCTTTAACAAACAATCAACAGCAGAGGACATTTTTCTGCTTTAATACCAATGTCTTTCCTATAGCTTTAGTCTTTTGCATAAAATGCCACTTCAAGCCTGCTGGTCATGTCCATCATTGCTCATTTTGAAGGCCTCATTTTCAACATCTGCATCTTCATTTGAAAAGCAAATGATGTTGAAGAAACCCTCTAGGTAATGGTAAATTATAAGCAGACTAATCTATCTTAATCAGTTGTTATGCAGTATGATAATAAAATTGTCTCCTGATTACAAGATACTGACTGAGGCTGAGAATGAGGTTGAAGGGGAAGATGGTGTGAGGAACATATGAGAGGGAGAAAAAACACTTATATGAGCATTTTCCAAATACACCACCACTCAAATACATATGGCTTCATATTTTTTGAAAGATAACATATTAATATGAAGGTTTGTATTTAGTGATACAAGTGATATAGTGTGTGTGTGTATGTGTGTGTGTGTGTGTGTGTGTGTGTGTGTGTGTGTGTGTGTGATATATATACTTAAATTAATTCAGAAATTGTCTTCTTCTGTTAAGATCACAATGGTTGATACTTAACAGCAGTAGTTATTGAAATACAATACAAGTGCCTTAAATACATTCACTGGTGCATCTCCAATTAACGCAAATGTTGTCATTTAACCTATGAAGAGCTTTCCAAAATTGCTTAAAGGCATAGTAACCTTAGTGTATGTAAACTTGTTACTTTCCTCTCTCTCATTATTAAGCAGACATTAATTTGGTAACCCTAACTGACAGAAAGGTTTAGTCTGAGCACAGGTTTAGTCTTAACTGGTCCACTGTGGTGTGTTGATTGCTCTGTACCACTACTCAAAGTCATTGTTGCCCTCTGGCACCAACGGGGCACTCAATCTTAGAGAAGTCCATTCTCAGTACACCTTCACTATGGCAGCTATACAACATGATGACAGGGTCAAGTTAATTCCAAACCAGAGTGGTCATAATATTATGTTATGATCACACACATATGAGATTAGTTCTGCTGTATCTGATCATATGTCACCACCTGCGTTGAGAATGATCCCCAACCCAAAAAATGCCTGTTCTGTGGTGGTCTTATGGAGGTCCTGACCATTGAAGAACAGAGTGAAGCCAAAGTATGCAGAGAAACAGATGGACTGCAGTAATTAAAGAACTACAAAGTGCACCTGTATGCTCAGTGGAGCTGATAACAAGTATTAGTAGCCAATCAACCCACTCATCCATTAATTTCCTATCACTTGTAATGTCCCTGACTCTAGGAGGGTGAAAACTAGCACAGGGCTCCTCTGATGCATGTGAAGTCAGGCTCTGCCTCTTTTCTAACTGCTGCTGATACAACATCGCTGGGCAGCCAACGTGCACGGAGGGAAGTGCAGCTCTGATACATCAGATAACAGACACCTGAGCCAACGGACATTACTTAATAGAGATCGCCATCTACCCACCCAGAGGGAGCACAGCCAATTTTGCTCTCTCGGACCCAGCTGTGGATGGCAAGCTGCAAGAACAGGATTCAAACTCTGTGTCACCACATTAGACCACTGACCCACTCAGGCACCCTTAGATACAAGGTTTTAATGTTTTGGTTTATGGGTGTATACAGAAAGAGGAATGCTAATTGTGTAATAATATAAAATATGACAAAAACACTCAGGCTTTGAAAAATGGTTTTATAGGCTGAAACACATTCATTCATGATTTGATGATATAGATTAGACATGAGCAATAGATCTGCATCATCAGGAAAAGATGAGCAGGCGTATGACTAATCAGCTCACAGGAGAACTAGTCATTATCAGCATTGATCTCAAATCAATAAACTGTGCAGACTATGGAGTTCCTGATGCCACATTAGCAGACGGTGATCAAAGCTGGTAGTGAAATTGTACAGAAAGCTTTAATGCTGCACTTGGACAAATAGATGGAGAGGCCTTTTAGTTACACTGAATAGCTCTTGACTATTTGTGGCCTTTGTGAGTGAATGTCAATGTGTGTATGTGTGTGTGTGTGTGTGTGTGTGTGTGTGTGTGTGTGTGTGTGTGTGTGTGTGTGTGTGTGTGTGTGTGTTTTTGTTTGTGTGTGTGTGTGTGTGTGTGTGTGTGTGTGTGTGTGTGTGTGTGTGTGTGTGTGTGTGTGTGTGTGTGTGTAAAAGAGCAAGGAAGTCAGGCAGCCAGAGAGAGAGAGAGTTAGTGAGTGTGTGTATAAAGGTGTGTATACGTATTTGTCAGTGTGTATATGTGTTGTGTTGAATTATAGCTGCTTTGGTGCCCATGTTTGATAGGGTGAGCCTGGGTTACAGAAAGAGATCAGATGATAGTGGGGAGGAAGTGGAGGGTAATGGAGAATGGAGTGTTTTTGAGGAGAGGGTTTAAGCAAAGGGGGAGGAGGATCCAAATGTCCCAAGCTGTGAAACATAAAACTTACAGCTCCTGGTGGGCTCAGCAAAGCATATATACCAACAATACACAGCCATACACTGCCTATCATATATACCCTGTATATAGAATGATAGAACACAGATTTTCCTTCATTGATTATACAGTACTTCTTACGGTGGCAGAGAAGACCCAACACACTGCAAATTCACAAAACAAATGCAAATTCACAAACAAGTTTATATAATTATAATTATGATAATTATAGTTAGCAAATATAACCAAACTTGCTTCTCATTAGATATGTGTTTACATATGACCTTACTGTATATGGTCCCATAACCTTTAAGTGTCATCTGGAAACACTTCCGTTGTGCTGTGAACAGTTTTGCAGCACGTTTTTGAACATGAATTTGTTTTGTGAATCTTTTATTAAATGTAGTGTCATGTTGTCATTTGGACGAAAGTGTTTTCTGTATTTTCAGCAGGTTTATGAATTTGCAACACGTTGGGTCTTCACAGTCACCATAACTTCTATTACTATTACTGACAATAAAAATATTAATAATACATAATGTTTTAACAAACGTTCCTACATTTGTATAAAACATTTAAATTGCAAATAACATTTACAAAAAATAAATAAAAATAACTGCCTGAACCACAAAGAACCATTTAAGAGCCTTGGTTTAATAGTGTACACTCTTAAAAGAGATGGTACTTCAGAGGTTCTTTAGTAAAAAAAATGGTTCCATGAACACTCAAATTGTTATTTGCATGGTGAAAGGGTTCTTCAGCTTGATGAGGAATGTGCTGTAGATGGTTCTATATAGACACCTTTTGAAAATGGTTCTATACAGCACCAAAAAGGGTTCCTCTATTATTACAAGCTTGACATCACAACAATAGCAGAACCCTTTTTGGAACCATATAAAAAGTTATGTATAGAACCATTTACACCACATTCAACATCAAACTGAAGAACACTGGCACTATGCAAAGAACCCTTTGAGTGTTCATGGTTCTATATAGAACCGTTTTCAAAAATGTTGTGTATAGAACCACCTACAGCACATTCCTCATCAATCAGAAGAACCCTTTTATCACAGTCTTAAAAGAGATGGTTCTATATAGCACCAAAAAGGTTCCTCTATTATTACAAGCTTAACGTCAGCAGAATCCTTTTGGGGGCTATATAAAACAATTTTTTTAAATGTTCTGTATAGAACCATCTACAGCACATTTTTCATCAGTCTGAAGAACCCTTTCACCATGGAGAGAACCCTTTTGGTTTTGTGAGTCTTCATTGTTCTATATGTAGGGAAAGTAAAGTGAAAGGCTGGAAAATAAAGGATGTAGGACAGAGCTGATGTTTGAGGTTGGAGGAGGGGCTGTGTTACACATTCAGAATGAGGGATAGAGTGAAGGTAAACGTGTTATCTGATCCGATTGGTAATTTCAGATGTCCACAGGGACACACACATCAATACTGGCACTTTTTCCAGAGCAGGATGCAAACAGGACATGATAGCAGACACGGAGGCTACAGTGTCATCTTATACCACTCCTTATATCATTTAATAGGCTTCTTGAATGCAGCGTTGTCTAGACATCTCATAAACCTTGTAATTGAGATAAAGCTTTTCTGCTTTAATTAGAGGGCCAGTGACAAACCCATGTGCTTGTGTGTGATATATTGCAGACAACGGAAATCTTGGATTTGCACCAGATTGTTAGTAGTTGAGTATGTGCATAACTATAATTGGCTGCCTCTTCACACTGTGCTTGCAGCTGCGTCTTTGGATCTGTATCTTAACACCTGCTCAGGTGTGTGTGTGTGTGTGTGTGGGTACAATTATGTGTGAGCTCATTGTGCTCATGTTTATATAAGTGTGTTTCATCCATTTTTTTAAAGTAAACTAGAGACACAACAGGTTAAAATGCCACAGACTTTAATTGTATTTAGTCATTTTGGCCTATTCTTCTGCCACACAGTCTGTAATCACTTAGTACTGTTGTTAGGCATCATCTGATATCAGACAATAATTATTTTATTTATTTATTTATTCATTTTAAGTCATATTATGCTTTGCTGTTTTGTCTGCTGGGATGTTAAAATGTGCAGGGTATTTTTTCTTTGAAAAACAAAACAAAAATACATTTAACCTATTTAATTTACACAATGCTGGTAAAAATGGCAACAAATCATGTTCAGTATTCAGCCATAAATGTTCATTTCAGTGAATCCATAGTTTTATTGTATTGTTGCAGCCCTGTGTTTGTGTGTGTGTGTGTGTGTGTGTGTGTGTGTGTGTGTGTGTGTGTGTGTGTGTGTGTGTGTGTATCTGTCTGTCTGTCTTCTCACTGTGAGCGTGTCGTGTCTCGTGGCGAGTGTGCAGGTGCTATGGAGGTTTTTAATAATGCACAGTAAGGCAAGCTGGAAGCTGCTTGCTCTGGTACTGAATATTCCTCCTTTCCCTCTGGATCACCCTGTCAGTTTTCCAGCCTGAGGCCAAGTTGCCTCAGCGATCAGCCTGGCTGCCAATCACCCACTTAATGGTGCAACATGCTCATTCACCAGTCTGGAAATGACTGTAAATATAGTTACCATATTGTTGGCTTACTAATTATGAATATGACGTTAGCCTTTTATCTGACCATGCACTGAAGCTAAGAACCTTTCAATAAGGGTGTAATAGTGAAGACAAACCTGAAGAGAAAGTCCAAGTGAGGAATGCAAACGATCACAGATAAATAAGCTCACTCCCACAGTATCATTGCAAATCCCCTCACAGAGAGAAGCTATAGAGTCAGCTTTGGCAAAGGCAGTATCTACTTAAAGACAGATTGTCTCAAATTCTCAGGTGTTTATTTTTTAATCCTTTCATGGAAACCTGAGACACGACCCTCGATCTTATCCTCGGTGCCGAAGCAGACAGCCCTTATAAGAGCCAGACACTAAATAGGTAAATAGGTGCTCTTATACACACAAAGCCTGTTCAGTTAGGGGCTCTCTCATGGTCACGTGGTGGGCTGCAGGGTGGTGTGTGTGTGCGTGCAAATGTAAGGCCATCTCAAGGACAGGCTGGCTGTGTTGTCTAAGCAGAGAGGCCAGTCTGGCAGAACATAACCTGCCTGCCTGCCAAACAGAGTGAGGAGAATCCAGCTTATATAGGTAAACACTTACACACACACACACACACACACACACACCCCGCATGAACTTTCTCACCTACTCACACACACACACACACACACACACACACACACACACACACACACACACACACACACCGAAGTACACATACACATACACACACATGTTTGTTTCTATAAATTGTGGGGACATAACATAGACTTTAGACCTTAAAACCCAAACCTTAACCTCAAAACATGTCTTCACCTTAAAATCTCATGATTTTTGTTGCAGGGACCAGCTTTGTAGCCCTGTAAGGAAAAAATGTCCCCACTACCAAACAGGTTTTGGTCCCCACAACGTGGCATAAACCTGGTACACACACAGGCACACTTTGGTAATACTATACCAGTGAGGACATTCCATTCACTTGTGTAATACTGAGTAAAAATAAACCTAAACTTAAATTTAGCATCCAAAGGTCAGTGCTTCTGCTTTTTCAATTTTTTAAACAACAACAAAAAATGGTAATGAAATGTCCCCACTTTTACAGACCTGACATATCATTATGAGGACTTTCAGTCCCCACCCAGGGAGAAATACAAGTACACACACACACACACACACACACACACACACACACACACACACACAATGCACAATGCCGGGGTGCTTTAAACCCCTCTAGCCCACACCCAACATTAGGCATGGTGCCAATAGGTTAATGTTCATCTGCTCCAGTCCAGTCCTATTCTATTGGCAGTACTTCTCTTCAGGGACTAGACAAGCTGTGTGTGTGTACATCTGTGAACATTTGTGACACCTTCAAGCCGCTGAATGCATTTATTAGAAGGGGTGTCCACAAACATTTGGACATATAGTGAACCTCCAGCAATAAAAAGTGGCATCTTGTAAAGTAATATTGTTGTTTTCCTTTGATACATACAAGCCTGGCATGACGTACAAACATGGTGGAAATATACAAAATGATAATACCAGCCTGTAGGCTTATGATTCACTGCCAATGGCTGTAGCTGCCATTCTTCTCTAGTATGTGCAGCTTCTCTCTTCAGCAGGGCTTGTTGCTTATTCCTTCAAATAACCTGTTAGAGGTAGATAAGCTGGTATCACTAAACCTTTACTCTGATTTGAGGACAGTTTTCCTGGTTCATGTTTATAGATGAGAGCGGAATTTGGATGCTAGTGCTGGTCCTGGATCAGTGGGACAACATGATGTCTCTGCGGCCCAGAGCGGGGGTAACCTAATCCCAGCGCTGTCTGTTTCCTGCCGGGGAGAAAGCCTAGGGATCCTTTCATCTCCTCGTTATCGTTGCCTGGATTTCTGCTTTCGGAGACACTCGATGACTTTCTTTCTTTGCTCCTCTTGGACACTTGCTGGATATAAAGCAGACTTGACAGAAAGGGGAATATTTATGTCCTCGGGTCAAAAGAGGTTTGGGGATGTGACATGCACCTTTGCCATCATTGGAATCTGTTGACTATATCAGGCATAACATTATAAATCAGTGCAGTCTTATTGCAAGACAGTATTATAAACCTCACACCTGAAATCTGCTTTAAAAATGTATTTATGTATGCGTGTCTGTCTTTGGCTCTGTTGTATGTAGTGATCTAATAATTCCAAATTTAATTTCCCAATGGTTCTCCACTAACTTCTTTTGGCCTGGGGCACAGGCAAAATGAGAGGAGAGTGCATGCAGAAGTGGGGCTATCGCTCCCATGTGAGCAGCGGGACGGGTCTATTTGTGGCTCTGTTTCTCTCTCTCGCCGTCTGCCACAGCATCCATCACCGTTTGAGCCAAGGCTTGGACCCAAAAGCACAGGAGATGAGGCACCAAAAGAGAGAGAGAGAGATAAAGGGAAAGAAGGAAAAAATGAAAGAGAGTTAGAAGAGGAAGACGATGGGTGGCAGTAGGGTCATGGTCCTACAGTTCATTCATACAGTCTTATAAATAAGATGCTAAAGAGGGTTCTTTGGGGCAATGCCATATTCCCTCAGCCTGGTCCTGGAGGACTCTGGCCTGCACATTTTAGCTTTAATTTTTACACCAATGCTAATGTTAGGTAGTTAATTAACAAATTAACTTCCTGAGCTGAACTGCATTAAAAGCAGATGCAGCGCAGACCTACAGGCCCAATTAGGAACATTGATTTAAAGAACCTTTCAATGGATGCCTCTTTAAAAAGCTCATTTGAAAATAAACAACAAATGTTCTTCAGAGAGTCAAATAGTGTTTTGTACATTACATAGCTTTGTACTTGTATTTATTTAGCAGACATTCTTATTCATAGCAGTGTACAAAAAGTATAAACAATAGAAGCCATACAGTCTGGATCACTGGGTCAGTACTTTTCCTCTCACTAGGGTGGACCTCTGAAGCTCTGAAGCTAGGGGATATAAATGTATCAGATTTTGTTGTAATCATTTATCTAAAATGCTTTGACTCCTCACACTCTGTCCTGATGTTTATGTTTAAGTCATGAAATGTGACAGAAAATACAAGAGCCCCATTGTGACCCTCCAACCACTGCTGCTGCAGTCCTGTCCCTGACTCTGTCCAGTCACGTATTCTGTGTTATGTATGTCTGTATTATGTTTCTCCATGTGCTATCATGTCACATTGTGCTGTCTGTTTAGCTTGTGTACGTTATGTCACTACCCCCAGCCACATCTCAGTGTTTACACCTGTCTCATCTCTGATCACAGCCCTGCCTGTCCCTCACATGTTTTATTATGTTTGCTTCTTAGCATGCAGGTGTTTGTCTATCATTGAAAGTCTTCAGACTGCATGTTTCTTCCTCATTGTCTTCCATCTCCTACTGCTTCACAGCCACACTGACACCTATCATAGCTTATTAAATAAATACAAATACAAATTATTCTATGGCATCACATGTTGATATTTAAACATGTAAATCTACTGGTGGCTGGCCATTAGAGGGTACTAGGACTCCACCCTCCATAATGAAAATTTGTAAAATAATAAATAGCTATGTATTTTATGTCTATATGTGTTAAACATGCACAACAACATGTAATATATCAAATATTTTTGGGGAAATCAGCTTCTTGGTTCATTCTCTCTATTTTGAGGTGACATAAATATCAGCCAGTCAGAGAAGCAGCAGCCAATCGCTCACCTGCTGACACAAGATCCTAACATAAATTAGCCAATCAGCATCCTCAAATCTGTTGCTTAAAGAGCTTCATTTATCTCCCTTAGCAGAGTTGGTCAGTGGTTTTAAGAATGTCTGACATTATTGATGTAATACATGTCTCTAGAAATGCTAATATTTAATCTTATTAGTGTTTTTGCTCATTTTATTGTATATGTTAGTGAACCAGACTCAGCTGGTAAATTTCCGTACATGTAATGACAGTTTTCATTAACTATTAGTCATTAACTCATTCATTAACTTTAATGACAATTAAATAGTGACTTTTTCACAGAGCACTGCTATCCTGCAGTTTGTGTTCAATAATATTGGGACGGTTTTGGAAACAGACTGAATATGGCTCAAATAGCCACACCTAGAATTTTTTTCATCAGCTGCCCATGTAAATCAGTGCATTTCAACATGTTCAGTTCTAAAGTCTACAGTTTAAAGTTTCCAGCAGATGCTCTTCTTCATTTTGAATTGAAGTTCAGAACCTTTCATCAGTGTTGTCAGATCTGCGGCAGAGTGGTTTAAGCAGGGGCGGATTTAACCAACACGCAAACCACGCAATTGCGTGGGGCCCCGGAGATCAGGGGGCCCCCTGCTGGTCTAAAGAAGTTGGTGAAAAAAGACCGTTTTGGTTCTCTGCTGATTTTTCCATCCAAAAACAGTGTTACACTATATTAAAAAAGAGGCGGGTTGAGCACTAGGACCTAGCAAAAAAACAACCACTCAGTCAGAAGCCTGTTTCTCTTTAGACCGCTCACTAATGTGTGATTGGCTGTCCCACTCCATCAGCGTCTGGACTTTCAAACCATCCATCCATCCATTATCACACCTGCTTAATCCTTATCAGGGTCGCGGTCTTGATTTGGCCTGTAGTCCGTGTTCCCCTGCTTTTCTCTCTCTCTCTCTCTCTCTCTCTCTCTCTCTGTGTGTGTGCATGTGTGCGCGTATCTACCAGTCAGTAGTCGCGTTTCCATTGACCATGAAATATCGCAAATTAGAATTGCAAATAAAAATTTGCTTAATGGAAACATGACAATTTCGAAAAAACGTTTTTCAATTAGTCTTTTGCGCTAAGATGAGGTGGTTTTTCAGTCGTATCGAAACTGTTTTATATTGCAAAAGTGTAATGGAAACACTCGAACGGACTTTTTTCGCATCAAGGGAGTTACGTGATCAACAACTGGATGTTTCTATTGGCGAAAAAGACAAAGACAACAACAGAAAGTAAGAGGATGAAGATGACGCGGCAAATTTGGAATAATGAGGAGAATCCTTGGACAATGTGCAGCTGGCTCCCCTAGAGATCTCACAGCATCACAAAGTTCATTAAAAGTTGAGTGTGTCATTCTAAAATGGTGAATCCACAGCTCTTCTGTAAAATCATCGACTACAGTTTCCCAAAAATGCCGCATACGTAGCCGCTCTCAAGTATAAGGGGCTTGTCACTCCAAAGCCTCGATAAGTCACCATCGCCTGATGAGCGCTAGTGCCGTGGTAGCAGTATGTATAAAGCTGAAGTATGTGTTTACATCCACTGCCGCTATGTTTGTAATGACTTATCGCGAGAACAAACATATTCACATGTGATTTTATAATAGTATTTCGCATTTAATGGAAACACCGCAATTGTGAAACTTGTTTTGTCAAATTGTTTTCTCGACAAAACAGAATATTGATCAAGTTTTGCGCAAAACTGCAATGGAAATGCGACTTGTGATAAGCCATCAATTTACATGTCTCTAAGTTTAACTTTTATCAAAATAATTCAGAATTTTTGCTTATTTTTACTCAAAAATGAGTTATAATTCTGTGTAAATGAGGTCTATTGACCATACAGTCCAAACATAAGTGTAAACATTGATGTTAATGAATTGGAGTGAAGTTGATTATCAAGGTGTAACACAGAATTGGGTGATAATTTTATATTACGTGATTTTAACAGTTTATTAATATTTAATAATAAATATTTAATTAATGATTAATATTTTAATAATAATAATAATAATAATAATAATAATAATTTTATAGTTATTATTAGTATATTATTAATAGTAACTAGTAATTCCTAATAAAATAATAATAATGTTTAAGTAATGTTTAAAATGTATGTATAATAATTAATATTTATTAATAATCAATAATAATAATTTAATTTATGTTTAAGCCTGTACTGCACAATAACCATAAAAAAAATCTGTTTGATCAGGGCCCCCAGACATGACATTGCTTGGGGCCCCAGAACTTTTAAATCCGCTCCTGGGTTTAAGTTCAGGGTTGAAGCAGAGAGAATTTTTTTCATGGGGTGGCATGTGCACTCCATGACCAGTCCTCACCCTTCTCCACACTGTCTTGGATGACTAGCCCTGCTGACGTGATTGAAACAGGACAAGAAGAAGACAGACCAGATGCCATGTGAAAACCTGTGTGGGAGGATGAGTGGAAGGTACCCTTGCCAGAGACAACACAAGCACACGGGGGTCCCAGTGTAATGAGAGGCTTTGATCACCCGGGCCTTTCAGCACCCTGCTGCTCCTCAATTCTGTTCTTATCTCAGAGGCAGTGACAGTGAGAGAGAAAAGGGCACATAAGTAAGCACACAATCACCCTGTAAGCTTGCTAAAGAATATTCATGAGGCCTAAGCATCCTTTAGAGCCTCTTCTCTACACTCTAAAAAATGGTTCTTCAAGGATTCTTTAGTAAAGAAAATGGTCTCTATATAGAACGATAAACACTCAAAGAACCCTTTGCATGGATAAAGGATTCTTTCCATGGTGAAAGGGTTCTTCAGATGAGGAAAGTTTAGTAGATGGTTCTATATAGAACCTTTAAAAAAAGGGTTCTGCTGTAGTTATGATGTCAAGCTTGTCAAGAACCATTTACATCACATTTTTCATTAATCTGAAGAACCCTCTCACCATGCAAAGAACTCTATGTGTGTTCATGGTTCTATTTACTAAAGAATCATTGAAGAACCATTTTTTTAAAGAGTGTACAGTATAAACTCTTCTCTCAGCCACAGTTCATTGATATTTCAGTTTCCAGCATCAGCAGTAATTTCTAGAGAAAGTTAAAGTTAACACAACTGAACAAGGTGGCTGTAACCCTGTATTACTCATTTGAGAAGCAGATGGGGTAAAGTTATGAGAAACCCAAGCATTTGTGACATAGATGGCAAAGCACTAACTCACTCTGAGAGGTCAGCATGTACCAAATGAGATCAGTTTGGGAATTTCAAATATGCTGGTGCACCATGTAAAAGCAAACAAACCCACAATTCCAACTATGTGAGTCACATGTATGTGTTCTTACTTTAAACATTTGTTTTTTTTAATGATTTCTACAGAGTTCAATAACTGTAATTTTAATTTAATATAATATTTTAAGGATGTGATCCATGATGATACATTTATTACTACAGGTTATAGAAAGTAAATAGTGCACATTTCCAAAGATAACATCATATATCAAATATTTTTTGGGGAAAGGAGCTTCCTAGTTCATTCTCTCTCTCTTCTGAGGTGATAGAAATATCAGCCAGTCAGAGAAGCAGCAGCAGACTTGCTGACACAAGATACTAACATAAATTTAGCCAATCAGCATCCTTGAATCTGTTGCCTAAAGAGCTTCTTTTCTGCCCCCCAGCAGAGTGGGTCAGTGGTTTTAGGCACATCTGACATTATTGATGTAATACATGTGTCTAGAAATGCTAATATTTAGTCGTAATAGTGTTTTTGCTCATTTTATTGTATATGTTAGTGACCCAGACTCAGTTGGTAATCTAATGATACATACTGTACTTTCTATCTTTATACATTTACATGTAATGACAGTTTCCATCAACTATTAGTCTTTAATGCCAATTAAATAGTGATTTTATCACAGAGCACTAGTATCCTACAGTTTGTGTTCAATAATATTGGGATGTTTGTGGAAACTGACTGAATATGACTCAAACAGCGCCCGATAATTGTGCTACTACTCTGTACCATCCAGTAAAAAGAAGCTCTTTCATAGCTTTAAGTATTTACATAAGTAATTAATTAAGTAATTTACAGGATAGTGAACACTGTAGTGGTTGGTTGAGGTTTGAAAAGTAAAGTATCAAAGCAGATGCATTCTCATATGAATATTTGCCCAATGATTTATGGAAAGAAGGGAATGTACAATTTGGGTGATACTTTTTTAAAGTAAGGGGTTAAGAAAGTTTATCAAAGAAAGTGGTCTTTTTAAAATGAATCGGATTTACATACCATATGTAAATCATTCATGTCAAATCAATACCATTTACAGATTCTTGTCAAGGATCGATGCTGTGGTAAATTATTCAATGCCAACTTGAAAATGAATCTGTGGGACTGATATTGTCTCACCACAAACATTTCAGGAAGGTGTTTGCTATATAAATAAATGTGTTCCCTGAAAATGAATCATATCCTGTTCTTTATATCTGCCTGTGTTGTGATGTGTGGGAGAATGGGAGCAGTTTTGGGCTCATGATGAATGATTTGTCGTCATGCTGAGGGAGGGGTTAGAGGGTTCCTTGGTGCTCGATCCGGAGCGAGCCTATCATCAGTTGCTCTTGGCTTCATGTAGGTCATGTTTTGAGGAACCTGTGATCCCAAGAAACTGAAAATTTGTCTGGTGAATAATTTTCTAGTGAAGACGTTGAAAAAAAAAACCCAAGTAGCTCTAAAGAAAAGGCTCTTTCAAGAATCGTTTTACCAGTGCATGTTCATTGCTAGTAGTTTATTTGAAGTTCCTTCTGAAAAAGGATAAAAAAAACCCCAAAAAGCTTACAAAAGCCCTTGTTTTTTAGAGAATGCTTTGTCACACTGTTCCCATAAGTAGGCTGTAGTGACAGGAAAAGAAGTGGAGAGGCAGAGGAAGTGACTTTATCATCATCTAAGCAGCACAGTCCCAGAGCCTGAACGAGTTTAGGAAACTTTGACCTCCCATCGCCTCATGTCCCCAGAACAACAGGTTCATCAGTGAAACATTACCCAGAGGCCTAAGGCATATGTGAAAGTTCTCTAAAAGGGAAAATGGCCTCAAGGGTCAACAAGACCTCAAATTTCAAGCTGCTTCATGTTACCTTCAAACATGATGGCAGTGTCAAAGGTTAAGCGAGAAGGAGCTAAAATAGATGCTCCTTTGACCTGGCGTTCTTTTGTGAAACCTAAATGAACACTTTAGAAAACTATTTCACACTGAACTGCATGGTTTAAAGTTTCTTATCCTCTTACAGCCAGTTAAGATGAAGTAGCACTCTCTGTCGGAGGCAAATCAACTAAGTGTGCCTGAATCCAAGACAAATCTCTTCATCAAACTCCCGGTGCTGAACCTGCCAGAAGGGCTGAGAGCTTTTGGCTGAAGCAGTGGTAGGTCTCAAGTGTGGGAATGCACTACCTGCCAGAACTTAAAAGAGTGACAGATAGAACGAGAGAGAGAGAGAGAGAGAGAGAGAGAGGGAGAGAGAGAGAGAGATTTGAACCTACACAAACCAAGACAGGGAAGTACTTAAATCTCAATATCTCGCTGTTTAGGGTGAGGATATTAATTTAATCCTAAAACTCAGGTCCATGTGGTCATCACTGGCGTTTATTATAAACACAATTCCTACCAGGAAGATCTGCAAGTAAACAAAGACCCTCTTGACGTCGTCTGAATAGAAGCATCACATTTTTGTTGTGATGTGGCAGAGCTGACACCTCCTCAAGTGACCTTTGACCATGTGACGTTATTGAATTTAATTCTGCATAGCAGTCATTACTCACTCTGTGGGTGTTTGTCTATTACAAACTATTTAATTTAGGGTCACAATGTACTTTGCAATATTTGAAATTTGACATTTGAAATTCTTCTGTTTTACCATCACTAGTGTTAGATTATGGGATGTATATTTTTTCAAAGCTGTTGTAATATATATGATTTACACACACCCCGACCTCCTCACAAAGTCTGAATTCTGTATTAATAAGCCACAAAGGTAGTTAAATAAATTGCTACGCTAGCTACCTAAAGCTGAAATGAGGTAAGTCCCTCTTAGTTTAACGTTTCCAAATGGCTCTTCAGTTCATTCTGCTGAAATCATTGTGTAATGACATTAAGTTTGTCCTCTGTGGGCACCCTTACTCTCATCAGGAGTAACATGGCAGCAGTTTTTACCTCAGAAAGATGCTAAGACAGAAGTACAGTGATTTCAGATGCTGTAGATTAATATTCATCCTTATGTTGCCTAACATCAGTGTTAACTGTTTACAAACTACATCTAGTGGTGGAAGAATATTTTATTGTGAATGTCTTAAATTCATTCAGACCCGTTTTTGTTATGAGTACTTTCTGAATTAACAAGTAAGGTGTAAAAAAAAAGGGTGGCACAGTGGCTTAGCGGTTAGCACATTTGCCTCTCAGTGCTAAGGTCTTGGGTTCAAGTCCCCATCTGGGTGGACTTTACATGTTTTCCCCATGTCTGTGTGGGTTTCCTCCCACAGTTCAAAAACATGGAGCTCAGGTGGATTGTGTATGTGTGTGTGTGTGTGTGTGTGTGCACCCAGCAATGGATTGGTGCCTTGTCCTGGGCTTGGTTGAATAGTGTAATGCCCTGCCCTGCGCCCAGTGAAGGGGTAGGGGACTAACCGCGACCCTGATAAGGATTAAGCGGGTGGGATAATGAATGAATGAATGAATTATTATTATTAATAATAATAATAATATTTTTAACCAGTCTCATCACTACGTCATGGAAAAGTATTATGTGATGCACTGACTGAAGCTGATTGTTGAATTAACTCAAAAAATAGAGTTATTTGTTAGTATAATATGGTCACCAGTCATTTAGTGAAGTGAGCTCTGCAGCTCAACAAATAAATAACTATCTCTTTTTAAGAATGTAGGGTTTAAACAATTTAAGAAGAGCTCTATATAGGACAGAATCATTCTTCTATTGATAGGAGCCAAATAACCCTTATTTGGCACTATAAATAACAAATTTGCTAATTGTGTACATCATTAATTATTAAATGATGTTCAAATCTTGTTAATGAATTTAATACTTCTTTAATCTCAGGTTTGTTATTAAAAATATATTTTTTTCTTTGACATACTCAGTGCTCAGTCTTTTCAACAAGTTCTCTGTAACAGCGCTGGACGCATTTAAAGCTTAGCAAAGTCTCAAATAATCTGCTGTCACACGAGATTGTGTTACAGTCACGAAAACTGTCCTTGGTCTCAAATTCTGCTGTTTATAACATTTGAGCATGCTCAGTGCGATAATGGCAAGTGTACATTTTGTCCAGCATACATGTACACACATTTGGCTAGGATCCAATGACCTCAGGAAACACCATCCCCCCCCCCGTCTTTTTCTCATCACTAGCCACCAGTCACTCTTTACACACTAATGTGGGCTAATGCTCAGGGGGGCTTCTCCATATGTGCTCTTAGGCTGTTGTGTGAACGCAGTGACCCTGGCTGATAACAGCTACAATTAGACTAAAATAGAGCCTCTACCTGTCTCCATGGCAGTGACTGACATTTAACATCTAACCTGTTGCTGTGATTGTTTGGCTTGCAGCCACAGATTTTTTTTATTTCTGAGAGTAAAATGTTAAATACTTGAGCTTGTGTAATCAAACAGTGGGATTATGTAAGATTATGTAATTATGTGCTTGTGTAAGGGCCCATTTTTTCATAGCTTAAAGAGGATGTATCTTGGTAGACACTTAAATAAAAGAGTAATAATGTAGTATGTAAATATATGTACCATGAACCCTACCATATATTGTTCAAATATATATATATATATATATATATATATATATATATATATATATATATATATATATGTGTGTGTGTGTGTGTGTGTGTGTGTGTGTGTGTGTGTGTGTGTTATATGGAGTGTTTCATACTGAGATACATTTAGAAACAGAGCAGCCAATCAGAACAGATAACATTTAACCTACATACAGTGCTTTGCATAAGTTTAGACACCCCTGGTCACATATGCACTTGATTTTCTTGATGCTCTAACTGAAATAAACATCTTATATACAGATTTTAATGTACAATGACTGTTTATTAACTTAGCACACTAGAAATGTTGTGGCACCTTATATGTATTATATTCATAACAATATAAAAATGTGTTTTTCCAGTTAAATAGTAATTTCGCACAAAATGTCATTTTGAAATGTGCAAAACGGCATAAGAATATACATATATTTTTAAAAAGCAGTCTGCATAAGTCTTGTAGATAAAGAATAGTATGAAAATGGTCATATTAAACTTTAATAACAATGGCATATATGAACATGAGGAAAGAAAGTAAAACAATAAGGCTTATGGCATGTTTACCTGTTATATGTTAGAAACAAGCATAAATCTAGTTAATGCTTAGCCTGCACTTTAGGTAATCATTGACATGGCAACATGACAATGGCATGAGCTGTTCATGTTTAGACAGCACACATCACACAAAAATGGGATCGTTGTAGCCTCTCCTGTTCTGCTTTGACTTGCCCACCTTAAAATCACACTGACATAGTGTGACAGACATAAATCACACTAACTCAGCCTTGAGCAGAGCTGAGAACCAACAAAGAGCAAATGAACAAAAGTGAATTAATGTAAAAGATGGTTACAAATCTGTGATTGCACTCTCTCCAAGGGTTCTTTAGTTAAAAAAGGTTATATATTTAGTGTGACGTGTTTTAGTTTGGTTTTAACGTTTTCAATGAGAAACAAAGCCAGAATGAACAACAAATGCATGAGTGGAGGCTTTGGTTTTTGCTAAATTTGCAGCGAGTCATGTGGGAATGCTGACGAAAATCAGGTGTATGATGGATAACTTGGACAAAATTTCCCCAAAAAAAGTTTCTTCGGTAACTGAATTGTACAATAACCTGGGCAAACAATAACTGAGGTTCCACTATATCAGAATTAATATACATTAAAAAAGGTATGAAATAAAAAATGTTGCGCTTCAACAGCAAATCAAATCAACAGTTTTGACAATTTTCCAACTGTTCTCTATTAATTAATATTAACTCTCTATTAACTAGTATCTATTAAAATGATACAGTACAACAGCACATTTTCAATGTGTCAAGTTAATAAACAGTAATTCTACATTAAACTCTCTGTAGAATCAAGAAAATCAAGTGCATATGTGACCAGGTGTGACTGAACTTGTGCAAAGCACTGTATGTATTTTAAATGTCTTCTGTTCTGATTGGCTGCTCTGTTTTATGCCTTGTTCTAAAAGTAGCTCTCCATATAACTTCAGCATCAATGATCAGACTAAACTATTGTAGGCTGAACATGTCAATATTTTGTATCTTTGTGAAATGTCAAAAAACAATAAATTCAAAGTCAAATAGCTTTTTTCTGTTTCTGTATATTAACAGTATGGACCCATTAACCCTAGCGTGCCTTATTTTAGGGTTACTCCATATGTGGCCTTAGGCACTAACATGTACTTGTCAACTCTGCCAGAGAGCAGCCCCTCCCCTCCCCAAAATATGATTAAAGTGGTCAGTCACACTGTTTATTGGCTGTCAACTTCAGCTTCTCTTTATAATATTCAGCTGACCTGACCCTACTTACACATCACCACATCCACATACCTTCTGTGGCCTCAACCCTGTTTAAGCACTTAATCCACAGTAACTGAAAAGCTGTAATTATAGAAGGTGTATCATTATTTGAATATGCAGCTTCTTTTGTGTTGTTGTTACTGTTTGTTGACCTTTCTCGTGAGGACATGAAGAAACTCTTTCCTGTCATTGAAGTTGTTTTATATGACATTATTTTCTTAATGGATGTGTATCGGAACATTGAAAGGATGATGGCATGTGGGAGAGGTAGGTAGGAGTGTAAAAAGAAATAACAGAAAGGGGGAGAAAGAAAATGGAAGGGGGATGAGACCGTGTCAATCGTGTTGTGCCTAAAAATAATTCAGCCTGATGTGAGAAGCATTTCATCCTGCTAATATAACACAGAGAGAGAAAGAAAAAAAGAAAGAGAAAGAAAGTAAGAAACAAAATAAAGAAATAAAGAAAAGAATGTAAGAAAAATAGAATGTAAGACAGAAAAACAAAGTATGAAAAATTAAGAAAGAAATAAAGTATGAAAGAAACACTGAAAAAAGAAAGATAGAAAGAAATTAAGTATGCAAGAAAATAAGAAAGACAGAAAGAAGGTATAAAAGAAAGTAAAAAAAGAAAAAAGTAAGAAAGTAAGTCAGAAAGAAGGAAAGAAAGTAAATCTGAAAAAAGAAAGCAAGAAAGAAAAAGAAAAATATAGAAAGAAAAAAATAAGAAAGATAGAAAGAAAGGGATATGAGAGAATATGAAAGTTCTACTTAGCAAAAATGGTTATTTGGCTCATAACAATAGTGAAACCTTTTTTGGTGCTATACAGAACCCTTTTTGAATTGTTTTATATAGAACCCTATGAAAAGAGTTATATTATTACGTTACCTTTTCTAGATACCCAAGGATGCTTTACAATTGACACACTCGATTTACACACACACACACACAGTTTTATGTAGATATGCATGTACTCTATATATATGTACCTTTACATATGTATGTATGTATGTATGTATATATATGTACTTTTGCAGTGCTATTAAGAACTTGACCAAAGAACCCTTGAAGAACCCACTTTTGTAAGAGTGTAGCTGCCTAATGTTCATATTTTCCTGAGCGAACCTTTCAGCCCTTATATGACTGTATAGTCAAAACTGCAGTCTGTCTAAACCCAACCCAGTCATTATCCTTCCTACAGAAACCCTTCAAACCTTAACAGGACCAGACACATATATAACAAACTTAAGTAAGGCACCAGATATGACATTTTATTGGGACAGAAAAGCCAAAACGTTGTTAAACACTGAAGCTCTGCCTGATTTAGTGCTCCATACCTCAAATAACTGAAGCATTCTGCGGATGGTTAATTGGCAGTGTTAAACCACTTGACAGGCCAGTTTTAGTGGACGGCAGTGGAATTTGTGCCTGTGTAGAAGATTGATGAAAGATGGGGGTGGGGACTTCTATCTTCACTGGTCTAAAGACCAGCCCTGCAAGCCACAACCTCCCCCTTGTCCCACTCTACCCCACCGATGAGGAGCCTGTTAGCGAACCCATTTGTGCTTGACCTAGTTAGATACTGTTCTTGAGAGGGGGTTGGGAGGTAAACATGAAAGAATGTCCACCCTCTGCTTGGGCTTTTAAAAGGGGACTTGGAATTTTCCACAAATAACAGAGCCATCCTTACAGTTCATAACCCAGTGCAGTGTAAACAAATATTGCTGATGTATGGAGGCCGCACTGCCGTGTTCTTAAAACAAACCCAATGAAGCCAAGGACACACAAGAGCTTATCTAAAGGTCTGACCATATGATAACCTCCGCAAAACCTTATCTTTTTCCAAACATAACTGTTCTAGCATATATTTTATAATAGGCTGATATTCAGTGAATAGTTTCGTTGATTTCTTAAACAGTTAATTAAAAATGGCCAGGATTTAATTGCAGGTTCACGACTTCCATTGATTACCTGTTTAACATATGAGTGAACCAGTTTACCTTGCTTTCCTATATGGTTATTCAACTTAAGATGTAAAAAGCCTGGTATTTTAAGTTTTTAACGTCCTCACCAAGACAGAAACAATGGATTTTAGACTTTGGATCTTAGAGGACAATAATTTGTACAATAATTGTTTTAAAGGTGCTCCAGTTTTTTATTTTGTATACATCTCTACCA
>BRDA01091018.1:0-14294 GCA_036984385.1 Crenuchus spilurus
AAGACCTAAAATGGACGTTGGAAATACGTCTTCACATAAACGTCTTTTCAACCACTAGAAAAAGACGTCTTTTCACCTTTCACTTTCAACCTAAATTGGACGTTGGAAATATGTCTTCACATAAATGTCTTTTCAACCGCTAGAAAAAGACCTAAAATGGACGTTGGAAATAAGTCTTCACATAAACGTCTTTTCAACCACTAGAAAAAGACGTCTTTTCACCTTTCACTTTCAACTAAAATGGAACGTAGTTTCAACAAACAGCCTGGACGTTTTTTCAACGTCTTTTTAACGACATAGTGCTGGGGGGGTAGGGTCTCATTCCCATCAAAGGAGGATGCCTCATAATCAGGATCCTCAACATCATCCTCTGTATCAGACAGTCTCCTCTGTTTCAGACACATTCTCCCCTGTCTCAGGCACATCATCCTCTGTCTCAGACACATTCTCCTCTGTCTCAGACACTTTCTCCTCTGACACACACATTCTTCTCTGTCTCAGACACATCCTCCTGTCTCAGACACATTCTCCTCTGTCTCATACACATGCTCCTCTGTCTCAGACACAGTCTCCTCTGACTCACACACATTCTCCTTTGTCTCAGACACATCATCCTCTGTCTCAGACACAGTCTCCTCTGACTCAGACATATTCTCCCGTTTCAGACACATTCTCATCTGTCTCAGACACAGTTTCCTCTGTCTCAAATACAGTTTCCTCTGTCTCAGACACAGTCTCTTCTCTCACAGACACATTCTCCTCTGTCGCAAGACACAGTCTCCTCTGTTTCAGACACAGTCTCCTCTGTCTCAGACCCATTTTCCTCTGTCTCAGACACATTCTCCTCTGTCTCATACACATGCTCCTCTGTCTCAGACACAGTCTCCTCTGACTCACACACATTCTCCTTTGTCTCAGACACATCATCCTCTGTCTCAGACACAGTCTCCTCTGACTCAGACATATTCTCCCCTGTTTCAGACACATTCTCGTCTGTCTCAGACACATTCTCCTCTGTCTCAGACACAGTCTCCTCTGTTTCAGACACAGTCTCCTCTGTCTCAGACCATTTTCCTCTGTCTCACACACATTCTCATCTGTCTCAGACACAGTCTCCTCTGTCTCAGACACATCCTCCTCTGTCTCAGACCCATTTTCCTCTGTAAAATTTTAATATTTTCTGTTTTATACAGATAAACCTGCATGAGGTCAAATTGACCCCAAATAATGCTGTGTACAACATGTGTACAGAACACTAAAAACATATCATCATGTTAATTTTTTGTTTACCTAATAATCATGATTAAATTAGGAAAATAAATATGAAGTCATGAAATATGAAAGATATGGTAATCATTTATTTAAAGATGTTTAACACTGAATGGGGTCGAATTGACCCCAAAGATAATAGAAGGGTTAAATAATGTGAATAGTCTGAGGGAGGCATTGTGGGAAAAAAAAAGGCTGCCAGTGGTTTATGAGGCCGTGTGTTTAGCCTCTGTAAATCCTCACATCTTTAGTTCCTCATTTCCAATTTGCTCCCTCTTTTGAATTGCTGAAATAATCTGTGCTTATCACACCCCCCTTGATTCATGATAAATCGACCAGCAGCTTCTCTCTGCCTCTCTCTTTCCCTCTCTTTTCTTCATTTCTGCTGCTAATGAGGGGTTTGGATTTGTTAAGCCATGACCACACACAAGTCAGTCGAAATCTTGCTTGTGGGAGCAAACAATCAACACTTTTGACAGTAACATCAAATATTATAGCTCTACCCACAGATTCAGCACAAACCCAGCTAATGAGATACTACAGTCGTGTGCACTGGAAAAGGTGATATTTGTCCATAGGTAACCTCAATAAATCCACTTGTTCAGTAGAA
The DNA here is from genome assembly GCA_036984385.1 of Crenuchus spilurus. Taxonomy (NCBI): domain Eukaryota; kingdom Metazoa; phylum Chordata; class Actinopteri; order Characiformes; family Crenuchidae; genus Crenuchus; species Crenuchus spilurus. The sequence goes on from BRDA01091018.1 coordinate 1,880, forward strand.
TAGGAGATATTAGTTCATAGATAAATTCACTAATTATGCCTATTCAAGAGGAAATATGAGCCCATAACTCTATATTACTGCACACAATTTGTACATTAGAATAGGAGATAATGTCCCATAAATAACCTTGATAATCACTCATTATGCTTAAATACGACATATTATTCCATAAACAACCACATAAGCAATCCATACAGTCAGATATTAACATATACTACTATGATGGTAGTACCGTGTTATGTTTTGTGTAAGACCTCAATAAACCTCAATAAACACAGTATACATTACAGTATAACATATTTCATAAATAACAGTCTGTATATCTAGCTCTTTGTTGGTATATCTATCCATCCATCCATCCATCCACCCACCCAACCATTGCTGAATATTAGAAAGACACCCCCCTCACAATCCATGGCAACACTGTGGAATCTATAAAAAGCAACAAGTTTCTAGGGGTTCACCTCACAAAAGACTTGACTTGGCAAACAAACACCACATCCCTAGTCAAAAGGGCACAGCAGTGCCTTCACTTTTTTTGTAGGATGAGTAGAGACAGCCTCACCCCTTCTATCCTTATGACCCTCTACAGAGGCGCCATAGAGTCCATCCTCACCAGCAGCCTCCCAGTCTGGTATGGCAGCTGCACTGCCTCAGAGAATAAGGCTCTACAGAGGGTGGTGAGAACAGCAGAAAATCACAAAGACATCACTCCCACCCATACAGGAACTGCACTTATCATGCTGCCTCAGCAGAGCCAGCAGGATAATCAAAGACCCCACTCGCCCTGCCCATGCACTGTTCAGGCGTCTGACCTCTGGCAAAGGATACCGCAGCATTCGCTGCAAGTCAAACAGACATGCCAAGAGTCTATACCCACAGACTATCAGACTGCTAAACTCCCATTAAACACACATATTCACACACACACACACACACACACACACACACACACACACACACACACACACACACACACACACACAACATGCTTGATCAATCAGAACTGCTGAACACACAGAAACTGTTTAACACACACCGGCAACAAACATAACCATATCTTCAAGTGCATATATTGCTGTGCAATAATTACTGTGTGTACCTTTTTCACTTTTAAGAGTGTTACATTCAGGTTTCTTGGTTTAATATGTGCAGTATTCAACACTTATATCCATATTAGGGAAATATGTAATTTTATGTGCAATAATCAATACTTACGTATATTCAATATCCATATACATCCAAATCTCATTATATTTTTATGTCTACTTTGTGTCTAATACTTTGTCTAATATGTATAGTCTAATGCACTGTGTCCAATATATTTTGCACACTGGAGTTCACTTTGACTTTATTTATCTATACAGTATCTCACAAAGGTGATATAATAAAATATTTGCAGAAATGTGAGCAGTGTACTCACTTTTTTGAGATGGCAATGTATTTGCAATACTGTAAATATAAAATTGCAAAAAAATATATATGGTAATGTTTTTTTTTTCAAACTGGTGCTCAGTCATTTATTTCTAGTTTCACAGAAATAAAACCGCATCTCTCTCATACAAAGAAGTGAGATGCTGCAGTGTTTTAAACATAAAGCCTTGGTGCATTTAGAAAAGGCCCTGTTGAGGTGGGAGTGGACAAAGCTCTGGTCCTCCGCCAGATAATAACATAAAAGGCCTCTTTGCAAAGATTAATGAAAGTGTAACAGGAGCCAAGAAAACGAAAGCTCTCAATATTTCCCCTGCTCACACAATCGTGTAATACAGCCTTATTGTCCATGTGTAAGTTGACACGAATTAAAACGTGGTTGAAGTTAGATGCCATCTGACTCTGTATTGATATTAAAGCATGATAACTGTATTAATATTATTTACAAACATGGACAAATGTACTGAAATAAGAAGCAGTGCAGTAGTAGCAGCTACTGTATAATGTCCATGTTTATAGATAACAGTCTATCATACAATGTTAGAAAGCAGAATATCAACTGAGATGACTATACTGATTTAGGTATGTAGTTTGCACCTTGGTAAATGGGGTACAATAGCCCACATTAATGCTACATTAGCCTCATAAGCTCTAGTGTTAAAACTACACATTAAAAACAGATTGGTTAAAAACATTACTAATATGATTGGTTAGACAAGCTGCTTGTTTTAACCAATGTAATTGTTAAGATAGATGAAAGCCAGTGGTTACACATCAGCCAATGCAATTAACTAAACCATATGCTTAAACAAAATCAGAGGTTCAGTTTGATATTAAGCTAAAGTTTGAAGGTTTGTGACAGTGAACATTTTAAATGAAAACTAAACATAGCTAAGCTAACTAGCTAATTAGCTGACTTTGCTATCGAGGTCGAAAAAAAACTCACTCTGATCCATATATCTTGGGAAATGGCTGATTCTGGATGATTGTAAATTTATTGCTAACTATGTCTAATTCACTTTTATGTCTGGATTGCTATAGTTAGCAAAATTACATATTTTATTATGTACATTACAACTCCACTGGTAGGATTCATAGTTTAGTCATGAAGTTTATCATGTTACTGATTCACGTAGGTAGATTTTACTCAGATTCCATTCCCCTTAAACTGAAACTTTATAGCTAAATTTGTGTTTTAGAAATGAAATTTGCTAATAAAAATTACTTGAAATAATTTGATACAAAGTATGTGTACCTAATAAACTGTCCAGCGAGTGTGTGCAGTATAATGGTAATCAACTTCTCATTTGGTATAGTGTAACTGTGCACACTATATACTACAGCACATTTTGTTGTTGTATGTATGTATATATATATATATATATATATATATATATATATATATATATATATATAGTCATTTTTTAGGTTAAATTCAACACATGAAATAAACATTTTCCAAAGTTTAACTGTACAGGATATAATTTTGCTATTACAAATATTTTATTAATGAATTTTTTAATTAGAAAAGTGAACTTACAGCATGAAATATTAACTGATTTGGTTAGAATAATGTTAAATAGTCATTGGTAGTTCAACAATATTGGTTGTTCTATATAAATTAGTAAACCAAAATATTAGTTAATTTGTTAGTTAATCAGTTAGATTGGATCGTTTTCAATTGAATTATAGGATTGTTTAAAATGTTTCCCAGTTAAGATGGGTTGACAATCAATATATTAATCTGACACATATCAATTGTTTGTTAATGTTTTAAGGATGTATTGAAGCAAACTTGAGACACCATGCTTGTCTTAGCTGATCGACAATACTTCAATATTACAATTTATTTGTAATAAACTATCTTTAAGTGACTGAAGAACCTTACACCACTACTGGCCTTCGTCCACTACCATTTCTGTCTTAATATCTCCATGAGAGAGAAGATTTCTGCCTTAAGTCATAAATACTCCAGTGGGAAAGACTTTCCAGTAATAAGATATTTAAGGGAAGAGGGAAAAAAGAAAAAAAAAAAACATTTCTGCTGTTAGATAATTTATACCTCACTCTCAAGGGGGACAACTGTGGTTTAATTTTAAGGCTAATAACCAGAAGGTACAGCATTTTTTCTTTAAAAAAGTCTTCAATCCATGTGAAACGAGGTAGGCTGGCCTTAATTACAGCAGCATACTGCAACACACTGGAACTCATTATAAAGAGTTTTATATGGAAGTGTAAAAGTGTCCAGCCGTGTTCCTCTATATTTCTGAAGCTACAAGGTCATATTAGTGCATAGGAAACAAAAGTGTACTTTATCTGACCTTCAGCCAAAACAACATGTTCTTGAATGAGAAAATAAAGAAAACATCTACACACTTTGCAAGCAGTTTACACAGTTAAATCAGGCTACATTATTACATGAAAATGAAGGAATGCAAGTTTAATATAAACTGATCATTTTCTGAGTCCACTCACTTACTGTTTGCACTTTTTTATTGTACATTTGATAAGTTTGTACATTTTGTATTTCACCTGAACATTCTCTAGGATGCTTTGCATGCTTTTTATGTCTGTTTATTTTTTTTATTTATTTTTTTTTACATAATTTTCAACAACAAAACTGCAACAGTGTGCATTTACACTCTGTATTTAATTGAAAAGAGTACAAAGACAACATATCAAATGTATAAATATATGAATGCACATTTAGAATTTGATGCCAGCATCAACATATAAAAAAGGTTGGCCAGTAGCAATAAAATGTATAAAGTTCTGTAAGGCTGGAAGAAAATCTTACAACTAAGTCTTCAGAGGTAAAGAAGAGGAAGAGTTCATGTGCAAATAGTCCAGCAAAAGAAAAATGACATTTGTCAATCTACAAATCCTATTTGCTGAAAAGTTGGTACATTCTCTAAAAATACAATAAACCCTAAAATCTATATATTGTTAATTCCCTTGATTTTTTTATTTAACAAGTCAAAGAACAAAAAAAATATGTTCAGTTTTCACAAGACGGGGATGAGGAGACAGATTGTAGCGTAGATCCATCTTTATTATACACAAAAACATACTAAACAAACTATACTCATGTATAAGCGTCTTTTCCCAAAAACCTCAAAAGTATTTTAGCTGGGCAGTGTCAGGCCTTATTCTGCCTCAGTTATAGTGGCACTGCTTCATAAACATGGAATGTGTGTGGTTGACTGGCCTGCCTACAGTCCAGATCTGTCTCCTATGACAATGTATGGCACATCATGAAGAGAAGAATCAGACAACAGTGATGAGCAGCTCAAATCTTGTATACAACAAGAATGGGCAAAATGTCCACTTGCTAAACTGCACTTAGTACAAACACTTAGTATATTTAATTCCTAAATGATTAAAAAAAATTAATTGTGGGGCCCCAAGTGGCTCAATAAAGTGCTATCGCTAAGATCTGAGGATTCTGAGGTTGAATCCTGATCATGCTTCTTGCCATCGGCAGCCAGGGGAAATTGGGTTAAAAAAAAAAGTGCAATTAGAAGAAAAGGTGATGTGAGGACCAGTGGTATACATATATCTGTAGTGTAATGCAGGGAATTCTAAATGTGTTCCTATTTAAAAAATAGACTTTTCATTGTATATATAAAACAGGTTTATTGCATTTATGCAAGTGTCTAATACCTATACTGGTAATGGGAATTGTAGAATAACTAAGACTTTATGAATTTTATCATAAATGCTACCTAATCTCATTTTACAAATCAAATAATCTGGAAAAAACTCACAATATGGGATGCTCATGATCTCTGGGCCCTCAGACAGTACTGCATTAAAAACAGACATGATCTCCAATGGAAATCACTGCACGGGCTCAGGTACACTTCTCAAAACCACCGTCTGTGTGAACAGAGTTAATCACTTCAAATACATGTAAAAACTCTACCACACAAAGAAGAAACTATATAAACCAGATCCAGAAAAGCCACCACATTTTCTGGGCCTGAGCTCAATAAAGATAGATTGAGGTTCAGTGTAAACTTATCCTGTGGTCCAATTAATCCAAATCAGTGCACAGTTCAAAAGCCACTGATAAGAGGCTGCCATCCAGGCAGCTGCCAGCTGCCAGCCAAGCAGCATCTGTTTCCAGGAAGGCTTTGCCTATTTCAGTAAAACAGTACCAAACCACATTATGAAACACAAAATACCACAAAGGAGACCCTGAAATGTCGAGTTTCTGAAATCCTATGTCAAACAAAATTAACAGAAGAAGCAAAAAAAAAAAAAAAAATACAACAGCTGTTCAGTTCCCAGACACTTGCATTGTATTGTTAAAAGAAGAGGTGATGCAACACAGTTGCAGGCCACTGTCCTATTTTTTTTTTTAAACATTACTGCCATCAAATTCAAATGTATCAGTTCAAATGATGTTATCTATATGAATTATAATGTTATTAACATGTAACAATAATTATGCTAATTAATTATTGTTAAATTAATTATGACTTATTAATTATAACATGGCAATTCCAAACATTCCATTGGAAGATTATCAACTGTGGAATGAATAGAATGTGAATCTGAAAAAAGACATCTCACCTTGAGTGTTCACACCTATCTCATACATATTCAATCTGAGAATCACTGAATAACTGTAACACGTCACTTCACATCACATATAACACACTTTCACATCAAGCTTTAGAATTAAAAACACATACAAGTTCTCAAAACTGTAATGACCCGTGTGTAGCCAACACCTCTGTTTATTCAGTTCTGAGCTCAAAAGTCTTGGCTAGAAATATTTAGAGTGTTTTTTCACAATATATCAGCTCATCTGAAAATAGGTTTTTGGAAAGTCTAAGTTTGGAGCATATTTAATCAAAATATAGATTTATGACACTCTTACTGTTTTGACCCTGTTGTTGCTGAGTTTGTGCTGAACAAAAGCCTGTGTAACACTTTGAAAAAAATAGATGGGTGTATTTTGTACAAAGTTTGGGCATGTCAGACTAACTCAGTGTCTGAAAAACCCTGGTAAGTACAGGATAATAAGTATTGGAAGAGGTCTTCAGTCATTTGAAGACAGCAAGTGACTCTGCCATTCAGACATTTAGGGAAAGTTAATTTCACTATTTGTTGTTGTTTTGACTATACTGACTAGGGTTTTAATATTGAGTGTTCCTGTAAATTCTCTGGATGAGAATAAATTAAATTCAGCCAAAAATAAATGAATGCTAAATGAATACATGTAACACATGTATATGATAACATAAAAAACATAAAGTAGTCCTGAAAGAATAAATAACTGTGATAACTGGATGTGTGGTCACCATCTGACTGCCACTGCCCCCTTGTCATTGTGCTGCTCAATTAAATGTGTGAGTTGAACATTATGTGGTGCATTTTTAAACCTTCAGCTCCTTCTCATCACTGTCCTCTGTCTGACGTCATCCCCATATTAGCTGTCCTGAAATACACCCTCATCTTTTAAAGCAGTCTTTAATTCTCTATAATACAGTGCTATTGGTGGTAGGATTAAATGGTTTGACTTAAGCAGGAGTTTGAAGTCTTAACTGTTAAAGATAGAGGATTATCATAATTTTATTTTATTTATTTATTTTACTCACAATTTTACTCAGTAGCTCATTTAAGTAAAATACTGATATTTTAGCAACACTAGACCTCAGAACTTACATTACATAGAAAAGCAACACTGTGTGTGTGAGAATGTGCATTCATGCGTGTGTGTGTGTGTGCGTATATCCTCGTTCCAAACGTCCAGTATGCATACCTGTCAAGTCTCCCGTTTTGGCCGGGAAACTACCGTATTTTACCCCTCTTTCCCGGCGTCATCCCGTATTAGTATTTTCACGTAAATTCTTGTGAGTTCTTGTGAGGTTAGTGCGGACAGCGGTAACAAACCTGGAACAGGGAGAGATGGATGGATGCAAGGAGAGAGAGGGCATTTCTGCCAAAAGACTTCATGTAAACATCTAGAGAAATGGGCCATCAAATGTATCTTTATTTATCAGAATGCATAGCAGGATGGGGAGCTATGCATTCTGAAAGGTTTGTAACTGCGAGTTTAGTGCAGTTAGTTTAATGGGGAAGGAGTGATGTCAGCCAGCATGAAAAATCCGCTAGCTAGCTAGCTAGATAGATAGATAGATAGACAGATAGACAGATAGATACTTTATTGATCCCCCGAGGGGAAATTCAAGCGCCGGCTAGAAACACAGAAACATTTGTGACTAGCAAAACCACAGAGACAGACCAGGTTATAAATGTGGAGGTTGAAATGGCAAAGCTGTGTGCCAAAAACAACATTGCCTTCACCTTCTGTGATGACTTCAACAAGTGTGTAGCTGAGATGTTCCTGAACTCACACGAAAATATGTAATTGAAATGAAATTATGAAACAAATGAATTATGAAAATGTGTAATTTAAATAAAATGTGTTTGACTTAAAGACAATCACTGTGTATATATGCTGAAAATATGTAAAATAAATAAATGTGCTTCAATTCCCTTTTGTGTTTTCATTTAGGCTGTATTATAAGACTTACATATGTAGGAATGTCCACAGCATTTCCGTATCAACAAAGGTAGGCCTTTTAGATTCTGATCATCTAATTGTAAATGGATCACAGGTGGTTATTTTAGATTTCTTGTAAATCTGTCTTAAAATGTAAGGGATACTGAACCTCAGTTGGGCTGGTGGGACGGCTCAAAACACGTGGCGGAAAATTTCCCTTATTTTTAAATCCAAAACTTGACAGGTATGAGTATGCTGGACATTATTTTTCTGGGATTTTTAAGTTAACAACCAGCTTTATGTTGTCCCACCCACTTTTATGTGTTCATTCCCAACACTGACTTTCTATTGGTTGGACAAGGATGTTTAGGTTGTTTTGATAGGTTGCTGAAAAAACTCCCTGAAATGGCAGCTGCAGAGAAAGACGCTACTCGTCTGCGTGACCGAGCAAAACATAAGTTTTACTTAATTATACAAAATAGATAACTGAAATTTCTTGGTATATATGTTATTCTAGAAGTTTAAGGATACAAAAAATAATGATATTAACAATGGAAAGTGTAATGGAATATGTAATGGTGTTTGATTCATAATCCGCTGTTTTTACTGTAAGTTTTGGTTCTCATATAATACAGCAGGCTTTTGTGAGTGAACAGAGATTTTGCACCTGGGCTGATAACACAAATATGCGGAGGGAGTTTTTCTCTCTGAGGGGAGTTTTGCATGGTACCAGCTAGAGCTGGATCACACAGACACACACACATAGCTTCTGCTGATTTTACAAAAAGAGAGAGAACTCTCTTTTTGGGCACACTGCACACTGGGCACTGCTGGCTTAGTTAGTCAGGAGATAGGTAGCTAGTATTCTGCTTATGCTTTGTACTATGTAGACATTATTCAATAAGCACTCTTTTTACTACTCAACCTTCAAGGATTCAGTCTGTTAATCCAAAATTCCACGACAGAAGTTATTTGTAAGTCTTAAATTTAAATGATGCGTTAAGCATGCTATGTATCGCGAATACACACATCTTAAAACCATTGATATTTCTCTATATTTTTGACATTTTTCAATGCTATGTTCACCTTCTCATGCCTGTTTAGGGCTGACAGTACAAGAGGTGCTTGAGTTATTAGATAATAGATAAAAAAATAATAATTATTTTATTATTATTATTATTAGATAATAATAAAATAGTAGAAATGTACTGCTAAATGTTTATATTTGTTCATATCAGTATGTAATTTTACTGTAAAAAAATTATTACATATTTCCACTAACAGTTACCTCAGAAAATACATGTAATTTGTATCTTGTATTCGTCCTAACAAATGAGTTCATTTTTCAAAATCTTTCAGATTTCATGCCCTTAATTCCAAACGACCAGTATACTGGACACTGAATAACTTAGTCTCCATGCACTTTTTTTGTATTATGCCATTTTTGTTTTTAAAGTGTCTTGTCTCGGGACTGAGGAGGATATATATATATATATATATATATATATATAATATATGGAATGAAATTTAACTTGAGAATATGGAATGAAATCCTGAATATATTGAATGAAATCCTGAATATATGGAATGAAACTCTGAATATATGGAATGAAACTCTGAATATACTGAATGAAAGCCTGAATATATTGAATGAAAACTTTAATATATGGAATGAAACGTGACAACATGGAATTGCGCCATCTTGTGTTTTGGATGTATGATATCGGAAAAAAATGATAGATGTTAAATGTGGGTAACACTGAAATATGTAAAAATTTGTAGACAGTGAACAATTTGAGTCTAATCTGCTGCATGTAAACTTAGTTATCATTTCTTTAAAAGCAAAGCGCTGTTAAGATTAATGCATTATTACGACGTTGAAGTAAGTCCTACTCCACAGCTATCACCTAGCCTAGCCTATGCTACAAACATAGCACTATCGAGCCTAGCCTATATTACAAACGAACACTTTAACCCAGATAATGTGGACTTGTTTAGCTTGTTCTACCATCCACAGAAGGGGAGGAAGGCACCCTTAGCACCAAAATACGTTTATAATATAGGCTTGTCAAGCTAGAGCTATGTTTGTTGTACAGGCTACGCTAGCTACTGCTATGTTTGTAGCATAAGCTATTCTAGGTTATAGATGTAATATTTAGAAACGTTATAAGAATCTATTACTCTTAGCAGCGCTTTATTGCTTTTTAGACATGTTAGCTAAGCAACATGCAGTAGATTAGACTGAAATCATTCAATGTCTATATTTCAAATTATTTAACTTCTGTCTGATATTTCTGATCAGACATCCAAAACAAGATGGCGCAAGTGCCTTCATGACATGAAACTTCATTCACAAATGAATTATTACATAACTTATTAACCTGTATTTATTTATCTATTACATACAATATATGATTATTAATGGCTTGTTATGCATTAGGTGTTACTTAGTAAATGATCAAGAAGTAATAATTAAATATACTGTTAACTGAGCTTAATTTATAATCAACTTTGCTTATTTTATAATTTATAAATTATTATTTTCTCATTAAGTACTACCACTTTTCACATCCACTTTACCACTTTATAATTAAAAGATAATGTATAAATTCATGTCAAATTTAAGATATAACTTATATGTTAGTCCTATTAATTATCTGTTAATTAACATCTATTTTTCCCTTCTCCATTGCACAGTCTTTTAAGGATATCTTTAACACTACATTACTACATGTTTTGTGCTAGAAATGCAATCTCATGATTACTGAGAGTCAGAAATAGCTCTTGACTGTGTAGTCATGCTAGGTGGTCACAGCAGTCTTGTCTTGGTCTTGAACTCAATTGGACTTTGTCTTGTCTCAATCTAAGGATGAGGTGGACTTGGAAATTGTATTGGAGCCAGCTGAGTTCAGAGTATCTATCTGATGTAACATTAACACTAGAAGCGCTGAGAGCTGGTCATGTGACTGGTGTGACCACCTAGTTACTGACACAATAATCACTGGATGCACAAAGCACAAAGTAAAGTAGTAATAAAGAGCTCCATACAAGATTGCACAAAGGAGAACAAAGAATAATTTGATTTTAATTAACAGATTATAATTAGAACTTACATTTATGTTTTTATATTTACTTATTTAATTTTAAACATTTTACAGGAAAAAAATACATTATCAGTTCATTTGCTATGCAATAAAAAGCAGTGAGCTCATGAATAACTAATCTATTGATGACTGATGAGAAATTAAGCTCAATTAAAAGTACTTTTATTTTCTCATCACTACTTCATCATTTATTTGTTAAGATCTAATGCATAAAGAGCTATTAACTATTATATGCTTAATGGTAAAATAAGCTATTAGCATGTAATTAATTATCAATTTGCAAGCGTTAATGTATAATGTTACCAAAGTGAATATATTGAATGAAAGTCTGAATATGTGGAATGAAAGTCTGAATATATGGAATGAAAGTCTGAATATATGGAATGAAAGTCAGAATATATGGAATGAAAGTCAGAATATATTGAATGAAAGTCTGAATATATGGAATGAAAGTCTGAATATTTTGAATGAAAGTCTGAATATATGGAATGAAACTCTTAATATATGGAATGAAGTTTCATGTCATGAAGGCACTTGCGCCATCTTGTGTTTTAAATATATGATCACAAATATCAGAGAAAAGTTAAATGTGTTACATGTAACAGTTAAATAATGTGAAATATAGACATTGAACAATTTCAGTTCAATTTACTGCATGCTGCTTAGCTAACATATCTAAAAAGCAATGAAGCGCTGCTAAGAATAATAGATTTTTATAACGTTTCTAAATCTTACCCTACAGCTATAACCTAGCCTAGCTTATGCTACAAATAAAGCAGTAGCTAGCATAGCCTGTACTACAAACATAGCTCGAGCTAGATAAGCCTATATTACAAACGTATTTTGGTGCTAAGGGTGCCTTCCTCCCTTTCTATGGATGGTAGAACAAACTAAACAAGTCCACATTATCTGGGTTAAATCGTTCGTGTGTAATATAGGCTAGGCTCAATAGTGGTATGTTTCTAGCATAGGCTAGGCTAGGTGATAGCTGTGGGGTAGGACTTACAATCAACGTCGTAATAATGCATTACTCTTAACAGTGCTTTGCTTTTAAAGAAATTATACCTAAGTTTACATGCAGCAGTTTAGACTCAAATTGTTCACTGTCTACAAATTTTAACATATTTCACTGTTACCCACATTTAACATCTATAATTTGTTTCCGATATCATACATCCAAAACACAAGATGGCGCAATTCCATGTTGTCAAGTTTCATTCCATATATTCAGGATTTCATTTCATATTCTCAAGTTCAATTTCATTCCGTATATACAAACCGGATTCCAAAAAAGTTGGGACGCTACACAAATTGTGAATAAAAACTGAATGCAATGATGTGGAGATGGCAAATGTCAATATTT
>BRDA01091022.1:0-14647 GCA_036984385.1 Crenuchus spilurus
ATAAAATATTAGATGTTGGCACCTCCACATCATTCCATTCAGTTTTTATTCACAATTTGTTTAGTGTCCCAACTTTTTTGGAATCCGGTTTGTATTTGAAATATACTTGCAATTCTATTTCACCTTTCTCAGCTAATGCAGCAATCATCACCTTTGGATTTGTACATCCTTACTAACAATGCAACTTCTCTTTGTCAGCCTTTTGTCATCCATGACATGCAGTCTCTGACAGCTGGGAAGGAGTTATTAAACTCTAGGCAAGTCTCCGTGGTCCCTGTATTGGACCCAGAGCCCCAGGAGCCCCTTGGGGAGGTGGAGCTTTCCTTCTTCCGTCATATCCAGTTCCGCCAGGCTGCAGGAGTCCAGGAAGTCACTGAGTTTGCTAAGAGCATCCCACGCTTTGTGGAGCTGGACATAAATGACCAAGTGACTATGCTAAAGTACAGCGTCATTGAGGTTTTGATCATCCGCCTAGTAAACTTCACTAATAAGGATGGTGTGATGTTATCCAACGGTGATATGTTCATAACCCGTGAGTTCCTCAAGAGCCTACGGATGCCTTTCTGTGACATGCTGGAGCCCAAATTTGAATTTGCATTAAAGTTCAATGCACTGGAGCTAGAGGACTGTGACCTGGCCCTATTCATCGCTGCCATCATTCTTTGTGGAGGTATAAAAACTGCCATTGTTACTAGTTTATAACCAATAATATCTACTGTGTCAGAAACCCCTCTCTTGTAGCGTCATCTAAAGCTAGGGTAGGGAAGTGCAGAGAGTAATCCAGCCCAGGATTCTGTTTAGGGTTGCCACCTTTCAGATTTTGAAATAAGGGACACCCCTGGCCGGGTTTGGGGGCGGGGGGTGGAATTGTGGGGTTGGGGGGATGTTTGGTGTTGGAGTGTATGGGGGGGGTATTCTGTTGTGGGTTGGGTGTGGCTTGAATGTTGCACCTATATATATATATATATATATAATAAAAGGTCTTACACTGTCAGAGAAACATTATAAAGCGGACTAAAATTGCCTTCGGTAGATGCTATTTTTTAAAATTGCGCACCATTTTCAGGTGTATCTGTACAGCTCCAAAATTGAAAGACTTTTCTTCTTCTTCTTCTTTTGCTGCTTAGATTAAGCTAGTAATAAAATAATGTCAATTCAACAGTGAATTAAATCTTTTCTTTTTGTATATATGTGTGTATCTTGCAGAAACATGGTCACATATTTCACAATATCACAAAATGATAATTAGTTAATGAAGGAAAAGGGCATAATAAAATAAGTCAGTTATGGTTATAATACAGGCAGTAGTACATGTATCATGCAAAAATAAAAATCACATATCCTCCAACACTTTCCATACTGATGACCATGTTTCAGTGAATTTTTGTTGTCTATTTTGGATTTCAAAAGTGAGCCAAATAATGTTTATGCTTTGAAGTGTAGAAATAGATTCCTGACAAAATGTATTTATTAATTTATTTTTTGTCTGTACAATTACTTGTGTGTAATTATTTATTTAGTCTTTTTATTTTTTTAAACTTATGTAATTTTTTGTCATATGCAGAGGGTTTTCTTCAGAGAGAGTCTTTTTGTAGCTTCTCTCTGTGTGTGCGCATGCAACAATTATAGTTAATACAAATATAGCCTTACATGGTGTAACTGACCAATCCCGTGCGACTTCAACAGGGGGGAAACGAATGTGACTCCCAGACACGAGTAGGCTCTGATCGCTCACTTTAAAGAGTCGACTCTAAGAGCCGTTTCGTTTGCCATAGTGATGGGATTTTCGGCTCTATTTTGAGATGCAGCTCTAATGGCTCTTCTTACTGTGGAGAGCCAGCTCTTTCGGGTCCCCATATATATTTTTACATTATTAATTAATTAATAGCTTAAACCTAATTTTATAACATTTTTTTTCATTATTGACATTGTTAAGCACTTGTTATAAATACAATCACCCACCACAATACGAAAAAGTATTAAAGCAGCTTCATAACAAAAAAGCTGCCACAATACAAATATCAAATACAGTGCTTTTAAACTAAAGTATAAAACTATGAAGGATAAAAAAACGTGAACAATACAAGTTTTGAACTACTAGAGATGAAGAACTCACTGTGAGCGAGATACTGAAGGAAAAAAACGGCTCCCATTGTGGAGCCGGTTCCAATCGTTCACTTCAAAGAGAATAGTACTACAGTAGTTCGCCAACGACCCATCACTCACACACGTCACTCACTCACACACTGCTACTCTCTCTCTCAGCTTGTCTGTCGTGTTTCAGCAGATTCACACACATCGTTCTGTCTCAGTTCAACCTTATCTCACCCCTTTGATAAAAATACGGAACAAAGCGCGTCCCGTATCGGTTCAATACGGAACGCAACTTTTAATTTACAAATACGGAACGATTCCGTATTTTACGGGACGGGTGGCAACCCTAATTCTGTTCCATCTATTTGCAAGTGGAGGTGTTCAGACACATGGAACAAAATCCTGGAGTGCATTTTAACTTTATGGACTTGAGTTTGCCAACCCTAGCAGGTCTAATCGAGAGGTCATCAAATTTGAACCTTGAATCCAGTTTCTGGTTCTTAGTTGGAACTATTGATGTAACTGATTGGCCCCTTAGCATCATACCTTCCAGTAACTACAAAGTCCTGGACTGGAATATGGATTCAAAGTCCTGTAAAAGTCTACTCCTTTATAAGTGGTCAGCTTCTGACTACAGAACCAGTCTTGGCTGGACAATATCCTGTCAAAAAAGCCCTGTGGCCAGAAACTTAGCAATGATGAATTAGCTAGAGGGCCACTGTCAAACTCTGCATGACAGCAGATGGGCTACCATCTGTCATTGGGCCTATTATTTAGCTAGACCTCATAAATTGGGTAGGTGACAATTTGACAGTTTCACTCAAAAATGCTAATTATGGCTAATTATGAATCACAGCTAATAGCAATTGTTACAGGCAGGTCACATCTGTGCAAGGGTGCATTAAATTCTTTGCTTTTTACCTGATTTGCAGACAGACCAGGTTTGGTGAATGCAAAAGCTATTGAGGAGATCCAGGATGAGGTCTTACAGGCTCTAGAGCTCCAGCTGAAGGCCCTTCACCCCGAGTCTCCTCACCTCTTTGCCAAACTGCTGCAGAAAATGACAGACCTCCGGCCCCTGGTGGCTGACCATGTCCGCAACATCAATTTGCTGAAGAAGACGGAGCTGGACACGTGCCTTCATCCTCTCTTTAAGGAGATCATGAAGGACATGTACTAAAGTCCACATGAAAGTGGAGCTTTAATTTTCTTTGCCTTTTCAGTAATTATTGTCTTACTTCTGTCCTGGATAACAAAGTCATATCAGCCTTTATGGACTGCTGGTCAGGACTCCCATTAATAGCATTTTATGATTTTACATACATATAAAACCTTTAAGAAAGAGACTGTGATCTTAGATTCAGGTTGCTGCGCACACTGGCACTAATCCAGTAATGCAGGCAGGTTAATAATGTCCACAAGGGGGCATCATATTACATAATCCTGATTCTGCATATCTGTTAATATAAATCGATAGCTGGCTTTGCTTCAAACTATGGACTAAACGCTTCTACATTGTGTTTACAATCTTTTCCTACATTGTAAATTAATACTGAAGTCAATCATGCTATGAAGGAATATAAAGAAGTTTTAGATTTTACATTCTTCACAGTAGGCACACAACTGATGGTCTCAAACACATTAAGAGGGCAATAAATACAAGTAATTAACTTTTGACCAAGGCACAGGTGTTAACTGAAAGCCATTCCAGGTGACTAAGAAACAGTAGTAAATGCTTTATTTATGAGAAAATAATAAGTAACGTCTGTGCAATGAGCTGCATGTTGGTTTATTTTTCCATGCAAAGCTGTTAATTCATTTCAACAAATGTAATCATCTCAAAAAATTACTTTTCTGCTTGGACTAGTGGCTGACTATCTAATATTCACAGGTAGCTGTATCTGAAGAGCAGTACATGATTACAGAGCAGGCAAAAGATGCATTATTAAAATTAGGCCAAGTAAATAAAAAGAATTGGTGATCATCCCCGCCCAACCCTTCAAAAAGCACCCGACCTTTTTTTTTTTTTTTTTTTTTAACACAAAAAAATGCACCAAACACCCTAGTCTGGCCTAGAATCATTCAAATTTTGCTTGCTTCCAATAACGTGATCCCAAATCAATTCTACACATGTGCAGTACACTTTGCTGTCAATACGAATGGCCGGTCGTTTTTGTGATGCAAATCATGGCTTTTGTAGTGGCCAGCATCGTAAAAACACTGCAGTCGGCCAAAAAAAATTGTTTCGTCAAGAAGAACATGACCTATGTTTAACATGGTTTATTTAAGTTTTCAACATCATTTTAATATTCGCTACATACTTTTCTACCATCAATCAAAAAAAAAAAACACCTTCCCCTCCCGACCCAAAATTTTGGTGAAAAAGGATGATCACCAATTTTTTTTTTTTACTTGGCCATAGGGAGGCACCGAATATTTGACAACTGAAATTATTTTCCCAAAAATGGTGAAAAAACACTTTCAGTGAAACGACAGAATACTTAATACTGAACTATTACGTTTTTTATGACATTTTACCTTTTTGGACATTCAAAATTATGTCTTTAGTTAGTAGTTAGCAAGTTAGCAAAACACAAATTCACCAGCAGTTACAGTTTGGAAGTGAAATGGAAGAACAAACTACAACCACAAACTTTACAAAACCGCACTTATGATGAAGCCAGAATACATCCAATTAGCTTTGTGTTTGTGTTAGCTTAGCGCTTGTTAGCTTGTGTTGTGTTAGATTTTGTGTCAACTTTGGTTTGTGTTAGCTTACGTTGTTTTAGCTTGTGTTGTGTTTGCTTTGTGTCTATGTTAGCTTTGGTTTGTATTCATTTGTGTGTTGCGTTAGCTTTTTGTTTGTGTCAGCTTCTGTTGTGGTAGCTTGTGTTGCGTTTGTGTTAGCTTTGTGTTTGTGTCAGTGTTATATCCTCACCTGACTCCCGTCTACTTCCCTGTGTCACGTCATCGTCCACACCCCCTGGTCACGTCATGTTATTGTTTCCACCTGCTTCTCATTTATCCCTGTGTTTCTGCCACTATAGGTAATCCCTTATTGTGTGTGTGTCTTTGTGGCTCATTGAATGTCTCAGCCGTGTCTATGTTTTGTTCTCAATAAACCGTCTGTGTTGGATTACGTTCGTATCTCCTTCTAGTTTTGTGTTAGCTTGTGTTGTGTCTGTGTTATACACACAAGTTAAACACAAAACATCCATATGGCTTACATCATTCAATTTAGCCATTTTCATTATATATATATATATATATATATATATATATATATATATATATATATATATATATATAGTCATTTTTCTAACACTTGTTTTACATACAAATATATAAAAAATAGTCAATTAAACTCGTGTTATTAAACTTAATGATGTCAAACCAACATAAAATACAGACATCCATTCCTGACTTATTACAATACTTATTTTGGGAAATGTATAATGATTTGTAGAAATAAAGAACCGTGTCCAGTATTTGACCAAACGTTTGTTCAATTTTGGCCGAACATTTTCATTTCAGTGCATCCCTAATTAAAATCTATTATTTGGGGGTTGTCTGTTCACCGCAGCTGCTCTGGTACCTATTTGTCTTTCGGAGAAGCTTTTCATCAGAAACATATCAAAGTTCATACAAAACACATCTTCTGGTTCCTTCAGAGAATACATTGCTGCTCTTTAGAGTCTCTTATGAGTACAGTTTTAGAACTACAGCAGCAGAGTTCAGCTTTGAAGCCACTGCAAACATTACACAGATGGTCAAAATATTGCATGTCTGTGAGAGCTGCAGAAGTGAGGTTACCTAACTGCATCATCTTTTTTTTTAGAAGATTGTTTTTGCTTGTCTGTAGTACTGACACTAGTGAACCCAGAGCCAGTTATCTAATGTTTGGCAAAGTTCACTAATTACTTTCACCCATGAGCATGGAAGGCATCCAGTGTCCAACAGAAAATAATTTCAGGGCAAATATGGGTCTATAATCCACATTTCTGCACTTCAAAAACATATGTATGGAGGTAAAAACACTTGTCAAAATATCTTGTTATAAATCTTGTGAATTAAATGTGAGTTAAATGGTGAAAAGAACATAAACAAAACATAGTGAAAGGAAATGTAAAGCTCTATATTGCCCCAACAGTCTTCTGAACAGATCTCCCTTCATTAATCTCATTTTCATATAAACCACTGTCATAGATCACTTTTGCACAATGACATGCTACTTTATCTCATCTGAAATAAAAAATGTCTTAGTCAAACTATTGTATGTGATATATTATTGTAGGAATGTATAATCAAAGCAGTTTTAACATAGTCCAGGTGATAGAAGCATGAAACTTGGTGCACATGTACAATCTGGCACTTTAGCCGCTGCAAAAATGCCTTGTGGCAGCCATAGCAGTCAATTAAACAATGTACATCATCATAGATCAGTGAAAAGCTAAATATTAATTCAGTGAGGCTCTGAGAAGGATTATAATGAAATTTGAGAAAATTCAGAATGCAATTTCATGCATATTTCATGTAATTTTTCATTTACATTCACTCTCTGGGCCCAGAATGGGCATGTTAGTGTCCATTAAAGGGAAGCATTTATATCACTTTATACAGAAGTACCAGCCTTCCCTTTTAATGTCATCCTCCTGTCACCATAGTAACATTGCTACACTCTGTAAGACTCTGTAAATATATTTATGTTTATGATGCCTGTATCACTGTAATGCACAGTGGTGGACAACACTTTTTCTGTGTTTGAATGTTTGGCATCTTTGGTTCAGGATATGTGATGTAAAATAAACTATAGTGTAGTGTATATAGTGGTTGATATTGTGTAGTGTATATAGGTCACAGTGGTCAATATAGAGTAGTGTATATATTTGTTTTGTTATTTTTATCTTATAATCCCTTATTAGTGGCACAGTGGGGAAATTTTGCCCCCACATTTTACCCATCTGTACAGTGAAACACACAGACACTAGCGGTGGGCTGCCCTAACCATGGTGCCCGAGAGTAGTTGTTGGTTAGATGCCTTCAAGGGTACTTCAGTCATGACCTAACTGAGGATTAAACTGGTTATAAGACCAGATCCCTACCACTAGGCCACAGTGTGTATAAAGATTGATATAGTATAGTGTACATAGTGTATAGTGGTCAGTATATAGTAGTGTATATACTGTATAGTGATTGATATAGTTTAGTGTGTATGGTGGTCAGTGTAGTGTATATAGTTTCTAGTGACTGATACAGTGTAGTGTATATAGTGTATAGTGGCCAGTGTAGTGTATACAGTATAATATATAGTCATTGGTAGAGTGTAGTGTGTATTGATTGATATAGTGTAATGTGTATGGTGGTCAGTGTAGTGTATATAGTTTCTAGTGACTGATACAGTATAGTGCACATAGTGTATAGTGGTCAGCAAGGGCGTGGCACCAAATTCTGGGTCCTATGGACAAGCAGGGCCCAGGGCCCTCGCCCCTATTATCAAATATTATTGACTTTAATATTTAAAGGAAAATAAAATTCCAGACTTCTCAAGGGCCCTCGTGCCACTTGGGGCCCTGGTAACTCAGTCCCACTTTTCCCCCCACTACGACGCCCCTGGTGGTAAGTATATAGTAGTGCATATACTGTATAGGGATAGTGTAGTGTGTATGGTGGTTAGTGTATATAGTTTATAGTGACTGATACAGTGTAGTGTACATAGCGTATAGTGGTCAGTATAGTCTAGTGTATATAGTGCATAGTGGCCAGTGTAGTGTATACAGTATAACATATAGTGATTGATAGAGTGTAGTGTGTTTAGTATATAGCGGTCAGTGTAGTGTATATAGCCCCCATACTCAAATAGCGGCCTCCAGGCCTTTTTAGGCCCACTGGGCATCTATTTCTGGCCCGCGAGCTGTTTTGAAATTATTATTATAATTTTTTTAATTATGATTTTTTTTTTTTTCAATCGTGCTGTCCGCTCTTATTTTGAATTCGCGCACCGCGATCTCAAGACGAGGCTGGGGATTGCCTCCATGGCAACAATAAACAGATAGCAGTAAAGCCCTCGGACACGTGACAGTCACTCACTCGCTCAGCAGCAGCAACACGTTTACCGCAGTCGACTCACAAATGAGCATGTGCGTCAGTGTGTCTGCCTGGCCATTACACCATTTCAGCAAAGGTTCCAAAGATTGGCCAAAGACACAAGAGGCCATTTCTCACATTAAGCTGAGACATGTGAAATAGTTATTGACACAGCGATGCAGTTTGTTAAACAAACACAAGAAATGGGCTGCCTGAAGGCTATTTGCTTTGGATCTTGAACAGGGTTATGTTTGGTTTTATTTAGTTATTAATTTTAATTTATGCCCAAATGCAAATTATATTTTTATTTTAGGTATTTATTAAAAAAAAATATTTCAAAATATTTTTATTTTGAATAAAAAGGAAATGTTATAAATATTATACGTTATATTGTTATGATACGTTATCATACACGGTCCCAATGAATGGCCCCTTGAGTCATTGAAAAAAAAATTGTGGCCCCTCATCATTTCTATTTGAGTACCCCTGGTATATAGTGTATAGTGACTGATATAGTGCAGTGTACATAATGTATAGTGGTAAGTATAGTGCAGTATTCCAATGAGAGTCCTTGTGCAAGACTCCTAATGCTGCATTTCTCTACCTATTTAACAAGATTGTAATTGTAAATCTCTGGGCAAGAGCATCTGCCATAAAATTTAAAAAATCTAATTTGGCACAGATCACCTGGACAAACAAAAAAATATTTAAAATCCACTCAGTCAAAATAGTTTCAAACCTTAACATGTGCATTGTTACATTCCAAGCAAATACAATGTTAATATTCTGAAAAAAGCCTTATTTGTGTATAAAAACATGCTAAATCTCAGTAATGTGAAAATTCTCTCCTTACGTGGTTTTCCACTTCTGACTGCAATAAATGAACCTGAGACAGAACAGATGAGCTTTACAGAGCATCCTACTGCGACACACAAAACAAATGCGACACATAAAACAAATGCAAAGGTTTTGTATTTAACTTAATTTTATTAAAATAACCATTGTTGATAAACAGTATGTTCTCAGTTTGCAATAAAACCTTCAAAAGAAACAGCTGACAATGACTAAAAACTCAATCATTTTACACCATAAAGCCCTACTTTTCTAATCAAAGCCATTAAATGGCAGCTGAACACTGACGTGAACATTAATTGTCCATACATTTCTCCAAACAAGGCATTATAAGCATCTATGAAAACTGATTGAATGGTTATAAAACTCCACATGCAAAAGGCACTGCGACTGAGAAAGACTGCAAACTGTTTTGTGCAGTAGTGACCCTCATAAAGGCTTCCACTTTTGTGCTTCGCCAAGCTTGTGAAAGGCTAGACTGCAGTCTCTTTTACTCTTATAGAGCCACAGCAACATATGAAAGGCATTCTTCACAACGTAACATAACCACAAGCACCTTTTCCATATTCATCCTGAAAAGACACTTGAAACAAAAGCATTGTGGCATGAAGCTGTAGAACAAACTGTCAATTCTTTTATATAAAGTGAACTATGACATTTGTGTTGTTTTGCCGTTGAACTAGGGATGCACTGTTGTCACTTCTTCCTTTCCCAATACCAATACCTATACTCAAGATATCAGCTGATACTGATTCAATATTTTTTGTTCACTCTAAATGTGTTAATGTCATATAATGTGCAGTTAAAAATGAATATAGTTAATTACAAAACACACTTGTTTCAAGAAAATGTGGGCAATTGATTTTTAAAATCAGGTACACTAAACAAGTATTTATATGTGACCCTATTCTTTTTGTTTATTTTAGGCCAACTTATCACTAGACATCTTAATCACCTTATTAATTTAAAAGTTCTCAATACAGTTTTAAAGTGTATGTGAGTGTGCACGTTGAAAAAAGCACATTACATTTTGCATATGATTTTTACTCTAACACTTTCACATTGCAGTACTTAAAGGAAAAATGGCAAAACATGTTTCCATTAACAAAAATTAGGTTTTGGAATAACAGGCTTCAAGAGTGGAACGATTGTAAATGAGACTGTGAATCAGTCATGACTGCTTCAACTGTGATCTTTTTAATAAGGTGAGCATCAGTACAGTGCTGATATCAGTACAGTGTATTGGATAGGTGCATCACCAAGTTGAACGTCAGAATTATTACAGGCAACTGGTGAATGTATCACAAAAATGAAAAAAAAAGAACTACTAATTTGGGGAGTTCTTAAAACATACAAATCTAAAATAGTATGCTGAATTAATTACACTATCACCTTTGCATTTAGCATTGATGAGATCTGTTTCATGAAACAAACAAGGGAGACCATGTACAAACCCATGCTGGATTTTGGTTCCTTTTGGGTCAAAACATCTAACACACTCAAGTGCACTTGTCCCTTAAATGTCTATCTAAAATGTGTACTCCTTCCTTCTGTAGGTCTCTGCTTTCAGCTGACAGATTTCAAAGAGTTCACTTAGGGAAACTTCACCATCAGAGCAGAGCAGCAGGTTCAGCAAAACTTCCGGAAAGGTCCGGCAAACCAAAGCCCAAAGCAAGTTCCCTTCAGCTCTTTGGCTCTTCTGCTTCATGTGCAGTCCTGCTAGATCAACGGAAGTGACTCACTGGCTGGTGAGCATTTGGCATGGATTGTTACATCAGAACACAGGCAGCTTCATGGAAGTCAAAGTGCAGGTGTTGATGTCCTCAGTGTGTGCAGCTCTGTGCAGGGATGGCTCTGAGGCGCTGCGATTGATTTTGGGAAGGGCATGCTGCAGCAGCTCAATGGAGGACAAGATCTATAGAACAAAAAGTAAAAAGTGGACAATGTGCAAGAGAGAGACAGTCCATGATAACTTTGTCACAAAAATAAATTCTGTGATATGGCAATAACTTTAAAAATAAATCAACTCAGAGAACTAAGCGTACTCATAACTAACACTCTCCACTCACATTTAGACATTTGAGGCATTTAGCAGACACTCTTATTCAGAGTTACAGTTGGGGGTTAGGTGCCTTGCTCAAGGGCAATTCAGTCATTACCTGCCGGTCACAAGACCAGATCCCTAACCAGCAGGCCATGGCTCACATTCAGAGGGCTACATATTCCACAAAAGAGTCCAAAAGTAGCTTTTGGATTACTCAATTATTAATTATTAAATGCATTTTCTAACTCTCAATTTTAAGCTTGAACAGCAGTATTAACTAACAGAAAGCAAAAATGTCTTTATTGTTGTGAGTGAAAGGCTAAATCTCTTCTGTTCAGTGGAACCTGGCTGGATCATAGTATGTTTTTCTGTGTTGAAGCTCACATTGTTATCCAAATAAATATAAATAGTAAAAAATAAAATAGAGCACGTAAAAAGGTATTTATTGCATACCTGGGGAAACAGAGGCCTCTCCTCCTTGGACTTTTTAATGCAGTCAGCGACTAACCGCTTCATGGCTTTGGGGCAACTTTTATAAAGCTTAGTGAGATCTGGAGACAGATAACCCCTGCCAACCATAAAGATGATCTAAAAACAGTCAGAAAGAGAAGCACGACTAATCACACTATGGACCACATTCTTAAATGAGAGAAATGGTTGCAAACAAGTTGAACAAGTTTAAAATTGATTGATTCAATAATCATGAGCTGCAAAGTATATATTGACCAAAAACCAGAAACACTGCAATGTTATCTCCATCCATTTTCAATGTTAGCACAGGTCACATATGCTTATAGTATTATTCAGTAAAGTATGCACTACAACATGTCCTGAGACTCCAGTTTATGTTTGTGTATTCAATATTTTTATATAGTACTGCTGAAACAAATTTCTTATAGCAATACTAGTAGCACCACTAGTAGATCCTCAAAACTTTTCTAGAGACTTGAGTTGGAAACCACAAAACATTGCTCTAGAATGGAGCTAAGTAGTAGTTCTAGGCTAAAGTCCAGAGTAGGGCAGAGTGAGGCTACATGCCGACACAACAAACAACAAGCAAGGCAGAAGCTGGGGAGCAAGTCGGTCTCGTGGTGAGGGGACTTGAAGCCCAGGTTGGATTTCAGGCTAAATTTAGTCTTGAGGCTCCACAGAGACTGGGTCAGTTAGAGTGCTAGTCTGGGACCATGCCAAGAGAGATGTCTCTCTCTTTCACACCATCATAAAATATTGTACATTAACCGCTGCCTACATTTCCTAGTCATCTTAACCACCATGAATGAGCTACCCCTCAACATTTAAAAGTACATTTAATTACAATTTACTGGTTCAGAAGTTTTGGATTAGTCAACATATTATATTCTAAACTATTGATGTTGCACTCCACTGATATGTAGAACTGATAAAAAGACAATACCAGGTGCATTCCAACTGGAAAACATACAAATATGGTTACATTTATTAAGTAAGAAAGAAAATGTACCACATATTAATAGGTGTATGAAACAGGAAAAAGTATTTTGATTAAACCTGCCAACATGGCTAATTATAAATGGAAGCTACAACCCAAGAATAAGCATGTCATCACAGCCACAATGCTAATTAGTGGCTACAAAATTCCTTACGCTGTTGGCAGCATCAGTATACTTGAACACATTTCTTTGGTATGGTTTTAATGAATTAATCTTATTTAGCTTGTATATGGTGCCGGGAAATACCTGATCTCTGTTAGCTATGTGTGAATATGGAAGCTCTCCAGTCATCAGTTCATACAGTACAATGCCATAAGAGTAAACATCTGATTGGAAACTGTATGGGTTGTTGTCCTGCATTCGGATCACCTCAGGGGCCTGCGTGAAAAATGCAAACAATATACTAGTCAGGTGATGGAAGCTTAACAGACAGAAGAACCTCAAAAACCTCATTTGAAATGGAGCAGAACACCTACATTCATTACCAAATTATACAGCAACACAGTAGGGCCAAGTAGAACGTGTACAAAGTACTAGCACATTATCATAAAATACTAGAAAAGGTTAAGATGGTGATTTGTGTCAATGTAAAATAAAATAAAAAAGTTATTTTAATATAATATCTGTTTTAAAACCAAATAATATAAAGATGGATCTAAGGATGCAAGTATTTGCCCTGTTAACTGTAAATATGAAATTATTTAATATTTCAAGTACAGTGAGGAAAATAAGTATTTGAACACCCTGCAAATTTGCAAGTTCTCCCACTTAGAAATCACGGGGGGGTCTGAAATTTTCATCTGAGGTGCATGTCCACTGAGAGAGACATAGTCTAAAATAAAAAACCCGGAAATCACAATATATGATTTTTTAAATAATTTATTTGTGTGTTACTGCTACAAATAAGTATTTGAACACCTGCCAATCAGCAAGCATTCTGCCCCTCAAAGACCTGTTAGTCCGCCTCTAAAAAGTCCACCTCCACTCTACTTATTATTCTAAATTAGAAGCACCTATTTGAGGTTGATAGCTGCATGATAGCTGCATAAAGACACCTGCCCACCCCACACAATCAGTAAGACTCCAACTACTAACATGGCTAAGACCAAAGAGCTGTCTAAAGACACCAGATACAAGATTGTAAACCTTCTCAAGGCTGAAAAGGGCTACGG
This sequence comes from Crenuchus spilurus, assembly GCA_036984385.1. Lineage (NCBI taxonomy): Eukaryota > Metazoa > Chordata > Actinopteri > Characiformes > Crenuchidae > Crenuchus > Crenuchus spilurus. The sequence continues at coordinate 13,716 of BRDA01091022.1, forward strand.
GGCAATTGCCAAGCAGCTTGGTGAAAAAAGATCAAGTGTTGAAGCAATTATTAGAAAATGGAAGAAGCTAAACATGACTGTCAATCTCCCTCTGACTGGGGCTCCATGCAAGATCTCACCACGTGGTGCATCAATGATCCTAAGATTCCAAGGTTACTGTTGCTAATACACTAAGACGTCATGGTTTAAAGTCATGCATGGCAAGGAAGGTTCCCCTGCTTAAATCAGCACACGTCCAAGCCCATCTTAAATTTACCCATGGCCATTTGGATGATCCAGAGGATTCATGGGAGAAAGTGCTGTGGTCAGATGAGACCAAAATAGAACTTTTTGGTCTTAATTCCACTCGCCATGTTTGGAGGACGAAGAATGATGAGTACCATCCCAAAAACACCATCCCTACTGTGAAGCATGGGGGTGGAAGCATCATGTTTTGGGGGTGTTTATCTGCACATGGGACTGAACGACTGCACTGTATTAAGGAGAGGATGACCGGGGCCATGTATTGCGAGATTTTGGGGAACAACCTCCTTCCCTCAGTTACAGCATTGAAGATGGCTCGTGGCTGGGTCTTCCAACATGACAATGACCCAAAGCACACAGCCAGGAGTGGCTCCATAAGAAGCATATCAAGGTTCTGGAGTGGCCTAGCCAGTCTCCAGACCTAAACCCTATAGAAAATCTTTGGAGGGAGCTCAAACTCCGTGTTTCTCAGCAACAGCCCAGAAAACTGGCTGATCTGGAGAAGATCTGTGTGGAGGAATGGGCCACAATCCCTGCTGCAGTGTGTGCAAACCTGGTGAAAAACGTTTGACCTCTGTAAAGGCTACTGTACCAAATATTAACATTGATTTTCACAGGTGTTCAAATACTTATTTGCAGCAGTAACACACAAATAAATTATTAAAAAATCATACATTGTGATTTCCAGA
>BRDA01091024.1:0-11854 GCA_036984385.1 Crenuchus spilurus
CTTGTGCACAGTGTGTTATTGTTATTGTGTGTCATTAGTTAATTAATTTTTTTCCAATAGCCTACAGAACAGACAATATTTCATTCGTTACTGAGAGTAACTGAGTGTCATGTGTTATTTGGAGTTGAGAGTTATTGTTAACTTTTGTTGTTAAGTGAGGGATGTTAAGATGAGACATTATTTCATTGTGCTATTCATTCATTACAGGAAATGTTAACTTAAGCATTTTGAATAAATGCTTTTTGAATAAAATTAACATGTTATTGGAGTTTTTGTTGTTGACTTTTACTGAAAAGCATTTTTAATAAACCAACTGTAAATATGTTATTGTAGGTTTACGTGTGGGCCTATTAAGTGAGTGCAACCAACCCCAACCCCCCCCCCCCCCCCTCCAAGGTGTCCTGGTTCTCCCAAATGAAAATATGGTCACCCTAAGTAACGACAACGGCGTTATAACGACAGGAAAAGTAATTAATTATTTTATCCCGTTACTGACAAAATGACGTCGTTACGTAACGCCGTTATTTTTAACGCCGTTATTCCCAACACTGTTTACTAATGATTTACTAATGATTTACTAATGATTAACTAATGATTTACTAATGATTTAGTAATGATTTACTAATGATTAACTAATGATTTACTAATGATTTACTAATGATTTGTTAACATGTGCAAAAATGAATACAGTCATTAGTAACTACATGAACTGTCATTTATAAACATTTGTTCATGTTCACATTCTCATGAACTAATGATTTGTTCAGTAATTAATCATTAGTTAATGGCTTATTAATGAAAGTTATTATAAAATGTTACCCATATATATAATGTTACAAATGTTTCAATGATCTGTAATGTTATATATACAGTATGTGACATTGTCAAAAATAAATATGTTATATTAGCAAAGATATATAATACAAATATGTTATATTGGGAGTTTATGGTAAATATATGACTGTTTTGTGTAATAATACAGTTTTGCCTTTTTTATTTGCATTTCCACAAATTATTTTTAACACATAAATGTGACAACTGCTTAAAAATAAATAAGACTACCTCACAGCAGCATTTTGTAAATTATGTCACATGAATGCAAATTCAGAGACTGATAAATGACGACATTCATGAAGTGAATGAAACACTTGTCACTATGGGCTATAATGGGATAACTTAGTACATAGTTTAATATACATGTCTTCAAGGGATCGTTAGTAAATTCAGTGGTGTAAACAATGAATTTGTAAACATGGTGACATTAGTATAGTGACAATTCTGTGAGTAAATAGAAGTTAAAAAAGTTCTCCCAATAAACAGAGTGCAAATGACATATCCAGTATCTCATGGCTCAGTCATAGCTGTTTAATAAAGTGATGCTGCAAGAAGCTTTTTGAAAGGTCCTTGATTTTTTGAAGTGAAGTTGTTCCTGGCTTCTGCCACTGTAAATAACAACTCTCTGTTGAACAGAAAGTGAGGCAGTAGGCTGTTTGAGCAAGTGTGCTAAGTGTTGACTAGAAGCAGGCCTTGCTGTGATCCAGCACTCTGTGTGCTTCACTTGAGCTCAATGCCTCAAAACACAAATGTTAGAGCAGCTGCTCAATGTAGTGTGCAGCTGAAGTTCAACAGAGCTTTGTCGTCCCACTGCTCCTGAACCTGAACAGTCACTCACAGAATTATACCACAATCTTCAAGAAAGGAAACCCTACATGAGAAATGAAATACATGGGGAAAATATATAATAACCAGAGTGGTGAAGGTTAACACAAGCATAACAATGATAAGGTTTCAAAAAGACATTACAAATATCTATCTATCTATCTATCTATCTATCTATCTATCTATCTATCTATCCATCCATCCGTCCATCCATCCGTCCGTCCATCCATCCATCCATCCATCCTTCCACCCTCCCACCCACCTGCATACTATTTGTACAAACCCTAGCAAAAATGTCTTTTTCTTTGTGTTCTTGATTCTTTGTGTTCAAGATCATTTTTTTTCAGATGGGCAGCCAGGTACATGTATGGCTGGCTGAAGGGATGGAGGGATATGCATAAAAAAGCTGTGTTAACATCCTTAAAATGTATTAATTTTATATTTTTATTGGGGTTTTTAGGCATGTACCATGGGTTTTTACCAGGGGCTGTTTAGCAGCATACAGAAATTAGCACAGAGACTCTGCCGGTCAGAGGCTATACAGCCAGAACCTAAATTGTGTGCTTCTGTTTGTTTGGACCACATGAGTTAGCCTTCATTACTCTTGTGCATTGATGAGTGTTGGGTGCCCTGTTGTAAGGTTTGTGGATTGATCTTTGTTAAGGTCACTGAGCATTACTTAAACCATGTCATTTTGGTCGGTCATTTGGCCATAACAATTGGACAATTGGTCAGAGTCATTCAGAGCTTCAGGTCTGCCCATTTCCATCAAACACATCAAATACAAGAACCACCTAATTTATCATCTAATATGTCTTAGACTATGACATGTTATTGTTATAATATAAGATAATAAACATTATTGAGGTGAGGGATCATGTACATAAGTATATAATACAAATGTGCAAAAAAGATGTCAGAGTATACACGTGTGTGATATGAGTTGTGCTGATTATTGTAAATTAATTTGATTTACTCTGCACTATTGAAATACCTTACTACTACTACTACCATCCTAGTAGTAGTAGTAGTAGTAGAAGTAGAAGTAGTAGTAGTAGCACTAGAAGTTGTAATAGTAGTAGTAGTTGTAACACTAGAAGTAGTAAATGTAGTAGTAGTAGCACTAAAAGTAGTAAATGTAAATGTAGTAGTAGTAGTAGCACTATAAGTAGTAAATGTAAATGTAGTAGTAGTAGTAGCACTATAAGTAGTAATAGTAGTGGTGGTAGTAGCAGTAGTAGTAGTTGTTGTAGTAGCACTAGAAGTAGTAATAGTAGTAGTAGCACTAGAAGTAGTAAATGTAGTAGTGATAGCACAAGAAGAAGTAAATATAGTAGTAGTAGTAGCACTAGAAGTAGTAATAGTAGTGGTGGTAGTAGCAGTAGTAGTAGCTGTTGTAGTAGCACAAATGTAGTAATAGTAGTAGTAGCAATAGAAGTAATAATAGTAGTAGTAGTAGTAGTAGCACTAGAAGTAATAATAGTAGTGGTGGTAGCAGCAGTAGTAGTAGCTGTTGTAGTAGCACTAGATGTAGTAATAGTAGTAGTAGCACTAGAAGTAGTAATAGTAGTAGTACTAGAAGTAGTAAATGTAGTAGTACTAGAAATAGTAAATGTAGTAGTAGCACTAGAAGTAGTAAATGTAGTAGTAATAGCACTAGAAGTAGTAATAGTAGTGGTGGTAGTAGCAGTAGTAGTATTTGTAGTAATATTTGTAGTAGCACTAGAAGTAGTAATAGTAGTAGTAGTAGTAGTAGCAGTAGTAGTAGAAGTAATAATAGAAGTAGTAGTAGTAGTAGCAGTAGTAGTAGTAGTAGTAGTAGTAGTAAGAGAAGTAATAATACAAGTAATAGTAGCAGTAGTAATAGTACTAAAAATAGTAATAGAAGTAGTAATAGAGGTAGTAGTAGTAGTAGTAGTAGTAGAAGTAATAACAGAAGTAATAGTTGCAGAGTAGACCCAGTATGTGAATTGTGGATGACTTTTGGCCTGCCTCTGACAGCAGCAGGGTCTAGTGAACTGACATCCTGTGCTGTGTTAAACTATAGTTAAAGAATATCGTGTCCTTGACCTTGTACTTTTAAACATATCTTATCTAATGTCACATATGTCATCCTGTTTTCATATAACGTGTCTGTTTGTGTGTTTTATCTGTTGTTTGAATGTCAGTCTTTGAAGATCTATGGCTGTTTATGTTCTTCCGTTAGCAATTAAAACATGGTTGGTGACCTTGCTGCTGGTGTGTAAATTGCAAATGTCATAACTGTTGTGTCCAAGAGCTGAAGAGAAAATTCCAACCACTGCACCACTACAACTTGTATATCAGTTTGATTGTAGTTACTGAATAGTGCTTTAATAATAATAATAACTGAAAGTAGGTGTAGGGTTCACGCTTGAAAATAACCAAGCATTACACTGATAGAGGCATAATGTGTTTATTAACCTTTTTTAACACTGTGGAATAAACAATAAAATACTGTACATCACTTAATATTGTGTAATGTACAAATGGAAAAAAAACACTTAACTCAGTGCCCTGTGAAAATATTGCCCTTTTAAAATACTTTAAAAATAATTTCAATGACAATGGCATTGAAGATGTGTTTTTACTAAAATATGGAGTTACATTTGGAAACTAAAATATTTCTAGGATAGATGATGATTACTGTAGTGGACACTGGGTGTTTTTAATTTACTACTTCAATCAATCAAAAAATCAATTTTATTCCTCTTTAGATGTTCCTTTTACTCACAAGGATGCTTTTCTGCAGAAGGGATTTACTCAATGTAGGTGCAGCACCTGATAAACTGTCAGTCATCTTTGTTTACTATGTGTTTTGTTTTACTTTGCGTTTACTGACCACCAGGGTGTTTTTTTTGCTAACATCAACTAAAGACATGGTCATGCAACTTTAAAAACAGTCATTTAGAAGATAATGAGTTGTAAATAGTTGTCACTGTAGTGGACGCATGCCGAAAGGGTTAATTAATCAATAGCTTTTTTAAATAAAAAGTTCTCAAATGCTTACTAATTACACATTTGTTTTTGAACAACATAAATCCACCTTTTTATTGATACAGAACCTTTACATTATGTGGCAGTTCTTTAAAATGAGATCAAACAATTGATTGAATAATTGACAAAATTGGCTAAATGGAGATGGATCCAAACACACATAAATTATCCAGAACTGGGCTGAGCAACTTAACCCCCACCATGTTGAATTTTCAAATATATTATATCATTCTTGTTTACATGGAATTCCAAGTTTCATGTTGGACTGAAATCCCAGCTTTCAGCACTAGACAATGAAAAGAAAAGCCTATAAAAGAAAACAGTGTGAACCTGACCGTTAATGGCTAATATCTGGATAATGAAAAACTGAACTGAAAAATGGAAATGTGGTTTCTTTCGCATTGTGTGCTGGATGAAATGTTCAACCTTTCCTTCGTCAACCTAGACTTGATGGAAATGTACTTGCCTCTGCCCTGTTTGCTCCCTCCCAGTGGAGAGTGGTCAGATTTCATTTCCTTGTCATGAAGGGGCCTCAGTGCAGGGTCTTGGCCATCCCAGTAACCGCTCACTTGGCTTTGAGATGTCCTGTTGCGGTTTCCCCCTCCACTGTTTGTGACAGCGTCACTGACTGCGTGGCCTCTATTCATGTTCTAATAAATCACTCAAAATACGGGCCTGCCGTGGACATGAGTGGAGGCAGCTCCTCAAAAAAAGAGAGGAAAAGAAAACCATAAACACTGAGCATGATCCAGTGAGTTGCTGGTCAGCATGCCACACGAGTGCATGTCACTGCCTTGCTGTCCAGTCTCAGTGTTGCTCTGCTTCCACACCAGGCCAGAAACAAACCACTAACCATTCCAGAGTCAGACCAGAGTGATGCTGAGCTGCTTTCACTGTACTCTCCTTCAAATCATCAGTAATCAGCCACTTGGGCATCTGACATAAAACAAGATAATCACACATTCTGGTCAACAGGCCATTCGAGCTCCATGGAAAAATAGGAGAAAGGGGTCAGTCATCAGGCAGCCCTTTTCCAGCACTTTCTTTACAGTGTAGTAAATTTTTGTTCTTTTTCTGTTTCAAAAATCCTTCCCCAAAGATCCATTACAGGACAGTGAATTTGGGCCTGCAGTTGAGTGGTCTCGAATGCCTCTTCACAGATAAGCCCCCTCGCAGAGCTCCGCAGGACAGGATGCAGGAGCTCTCAGGACACAGAGCTCAGTGCCTGATGTCAGATATGACTTAATCCAAATAGCAGAGCTGACACATTACTGCACAGCCTGCTGCTTTTAGAACGAAACAGTCTGAACAGGCTTTTTAAAAGTAATGCTACATTTGAGTTCCTCCAAAATAAAAATGTTCACAGGATTTATGGTGCACGGCAGAGATGAGGGATTTCAAACAGGGATAAGTGGAAAAATTAAAACAAAGGAACTCAAATTAAAGTATCAAAACACTACATTTATTCTCCCACTGTGGAGTACTTCGTTTACTGTGCATTTCCAAGACATTTGAAAGAAAGAAAAATATTATATATCATCGGTTATAAATCAGCACTCTGAATAGCTCTTTTGGGGGATTTTGACTCAACATGGGTGTTCTATTAAGGGCAAATCTGTTATTCTACAGGAATGAAACAGTATGGATATATAGTAGTGACTTATAGAAGTCACTGGCAAAAAGAAGTTAATCTCGCCAAACTAGTTGTAAAGTTTAGATGAGTAAAAATTTGATATTGTATTAAAAGATCACTATATTGATTATCTACTGATCCTTATATTATATACACTCACTGGATACTTCATTAGGTAAATATACCGTATATCTACACTCACTGTCTATGTTATCAGCTGCACTGATCATACAGGAGCTCTGTGTAGTTCTACACTTACAGACTGTAGTTCATCTGTTTCTCTGTATACTTTATTATCCTCCTTTCACCTGTTCTTCACTGATCAGGACCCTCACAGAGCAGCTATGCACTGCAGTAACACTGATGTGGTGGTGGTGTGTTAGTGTGTGTTGTGCTGGTATTAGTAGATCAGACACAGCAGAGCTGCTGATGTTTTAAACACCTCAGTGTCACTGAGAGTAAAAATAGTCCACAAACCAAAATTATTCAGACAATAGCATTCTGTGATGACAACTGACGGACTAGAGGACAAACACAAACTGTGCAGCAACAGATTTACAGCAGGTTAACAAAGTATAAGCAGGCTAATGGACTACAGCCTTCAATTGTACAACTACAAAGTGCACCTGTATGAACAGTGGAGCTGACAAAATGGACAAGTAATGTATCTAAAAGGTATGTGTACCTAATGAAGTGCCCAGTGAGTGTATATTTTCCTATGCCTTATTGTATTATATTAACTTATCTGCAAAGCTTGTAAAACCCAGCAAATACATTATGAAAATGTCTTCACAGTAGTTTTCATTGGTTATGAAGTTTATGATCCAGTTTCATTGGCCCTCATTCATCCTCCTTACTTAAAAATACATTTCTTCTTAAAACCCACTTTTCACAAAGATTCTGACATTCATCGTTTTTTATTTGGGATTTGTTTGCAGGTAAGAACAGAATCTATTTACACTCAAGAGCACAATTACACACATTTTTTTACACTCAATTGGCTGCTCAAATGTTTGTGCGAAATAACTGGTCAATGTGTTTTCTTCAATTCTACAGCTGAATAATATTTGAAAATGTATATTACGATAAAATTTAGGAACAACTTTAAGTAAAATCTTAGGAAAATACTGGCGAATGAGGTCCAGTGTTCTGATATAGTAGCTGAAAATGATAAAAGCAGGACTGTCTCAGTTGGGTGAAAGGGTCATTCATGAGAATAACACATTGGCCTCGTTTCACAGGCCAGTGACAACAGAGGAACAAAAAGTGGGAAAAGGGGAGAAAATCATGAGTAATTAGCGCCTTTGTCAGTTTGCAGGAAACAAAGTATCAGTTTCATGGCCCTTACATTTGCCTGCCACCTGTTGGACATGATGATTAAATAAATTAATGAGTGTGTGTGTGTTTGAGAGAGAGAGAGAGAGAACAGGAGGAGTCTGGTCATATTTATATCAACAATGTCTGACAAAACTGTCTAATTATCCCCCCTGGCCTCAGCTCATCTTACAGCTCGCAGCCAATTTGCCATTTGCCCTCTTGTCTCGGGGCCAAGCTGCACAGCCGCGCGTCTTTAAGCACATGCTAATGACAGCTCTCTTTCAATCGCTGAGCTTTATAATTGTAGGGGGTATCTTACAGACATTACGTGGCATTAGTCCAGATTGCTAATAAAAGAGGGTCAAGGGGAGGTTTGCAGGACCCATCACAATGCATGTGGCCTCAGTAAATCTCCCAACTGACAACACTGAGGGGTCATTTAGTGCCTCGTTTGCTATGATTAAAAGAGAACATGCAATGGGTCTTAAATGGCCATAAACTGACATTCACTGGCTTAATGGGATACTTTTTAGATGTCTCACTTGATGCTAAAACAGTTGTTTGAAAAACAAATCATATTTCTTAAATGGCAACTTTATAGGACAAGCAAAAAATGCTCTTAACACTATTGTTTGTTAAACTCTTAAATAGCCTGGAGCATATTTCATATCTTTTTGGAATAAGTGTTAAAAGACTAAAAAATGTTGCAATTTACTGATGTTTGAGTCCCAAACAAATAGAACTGAGTGCTCAGTTTCTGTCCTGCTGAAATGTGCCCTCTTGAGGTAAAATGAACCCACATAATGACCCTTCAGTGTTGTGCAGCCTGAAAGAAATTATTTTTGGTGCAAAAAAATTTCAGTTTCCTACATTTTTAGGGTTCAGACAGAAAATAAAAAAAATATTCAGTGGACTGGTTAGAGTAAGTTTAACCAGAAATTTTATTGAAAGTATTTAGACAATCTTGCCTTTGCAAAGGTTGACTGGCATTTTCAAATGTTCAAAAATAAAATTCTAATAAAAAGTAAGTGAAATTTACATAAAACAAAGACATTCACACTGAGCTGTGCCACATTTTTGTTTTAACATGAGCACTAGTACATCTACAAAAAATTGAATTTCATGAAAAAGTTCATTAGTGTTTAAAATTTATAATGGTAAAATGTAAACTGACATATATTTCATATTTAATTCCATGTAAAATCACATATTTCAATACTTTTTTGTTTTAATATCAATATTGTTTGAATATTGTAATTGTTACTGACTCTTATTGAGTAAAATAATTGATTGTCAAGTCATACTGATCAACAGTAAATCAAAACAGGTTTGAAATATATCACTATACATGTATTGTATTTAAAATACAGTTCACCTTTTTGAAGTAAATTATGAACACAAATTACCTTATTTACCATATTCCAATTTTTGGAGATGTACTTGTATATGAAAAAAAAATGTCTACATTTAGGAAAAATACACCTGGAATTTTCAGGAAAACAATTCCAGTGTTTATTCTGAAGACTTTCTGCAGTAACGGGTGAAATCTGACATCTGTATTATAGCCTTTGAACGATTAGCTAGGGAAGTGAACTGAAACACAAAGACATTGCTAATTGGTCTGGTTATTGCCTGGTTTGAGCAAATGTAAACAACATTCTGATCATTTGCACCTGTGTGACCTCAGGAAGTTATTACAAGGACCAGGGCAACTTCAATGTACTTTAGATTAAACAAGTGCTAAAAAAGAACATCACTTAAGTCAAGTTGAACCTGTTTGCTTTCTGGTACAATCTATGGTAACTGGCCTCAGTTCACTGGTTTAATTGAAGTCACTTTTGTTTCTGTGGGAATTATCAGGTTTGCCCACAAACCCAGAGCAAATAACTCAGCAGCAACCTGCCGGATGGCTTTGGAAGGGCACACTCCCACAGGGACGGCATTCAGAGCTTAATTAGAATGTCAGGGGACACTTTCAAAGTGGGCTGAGATGAGAGGCAGCTCCGATGGGAAACATGAGCTGATCGTCTTTCTCTGTTCAAGGCAAATCACTGAAAAACATCAGACAGCAAGAACCAAAACGAGGCAAAGGGGAACCCGTAATGAGCCACTGATGGGGGGCCTTGTTTAACACTTTACCATGAAATGAAACCACAGAAGAATACATGAGCTATATCTGGGTATGTGATCATGATACAGTGTCAGGGCATGGCTATTTTAATAGGTTCCAGTAATAACAAAATGACCATTAGGAAAACTGCATTAATGAGGTATTAATATATTGAGAGGGAATCAAGACATCTGAAGGTACCTGAATGAATGATTGAAGATAATGTTAACAGCTATACAAAGAGTGTATACTACAATGTTTACTTTTACTACAAATATGTACAGCAGGTCCACATTAAACACATATGTTGTGTTTGCAAAAACAAGTATCCTCCACTATGATACTTTACAGAAACTCAGTGGATCCAGACATCTTTCCAAGTCATTTTGGACAATTTCTTCTGGTCCGATCATCATGACATTTACAAACAATGTAAAGAGCAACAGCCATTTTCACATTATGTCAGAAACTGAAAAAATGGCAAAGACTACATTTTTAGAAATGCTCTCTTAATGCTTGCCTGGCAAGGGTGATACCATGATCAACAAGGTGATTCAACAAAGGTGAGGTTCAGACATTCCACTGTGGCTGTACTGACCCTTGCAAATTCCCAAAATGCGAGAATCTCTACTACATAATTTCTTTTTGGGGCAGCTGGGGATAGGCTATGGTTAGGGACCTGTTCTTGTGACCAAAATGTTGCCAGTCCAATTCCCTGGCAGGAAATGGCTGAAGTGCCCTGAAACAAGACACCTAACCCCCAACTGCTTTCCGGATGCTGTGGATAGTGCTGCCCACCTCTATGGGCACATTCCTTTTTATGCAGACACAATGATCAATGTGTCACTTTCACTGCACTACACTGAAGTAAGCAAATCCAAAGCATATTGTTTTTATATGCCCCACACAACTGTGGGTTTGTTTCATATTCTAATATTGTGTTCTTGGTACTGCATTCAAGCAAATAAATGTCTGTATTTCACAAGAAAAAGGACCTGTACTGGAGCAGGAAAGATGGTAATGCTTGATATTTCATATTGCTATTATTAACACGTAATCATTTTGGCCTCCTTGTTTTTTCTCACCCAACACTTGAAGGAGACACCATTGGTAGCATCCTGAAAAAGGTCAAGTTCAACATGGTGGTCTCCCTGAAGGGGCAGCTGGTCTGGATAAGGTTACGAGTTCACCTGTGTGCTGCCAAAATGCAGGAACTGGCGTGTCATTGAGGCGTGGGTGATTACTCAACACGTCATCCCCGTAATGCCTGCTATGTTAATTATGCCTCAGGCTCCTCTCCGGGGGGGGGTTGGGGTGGGGGGATCTCAGTATGGAGTGCATGAGCATGGGCCTCATTATGGCTGCCCCAGTCCACCATGTGCTGGGGACATGATCTGCAGAGGAACTCTCCAAATGTGCTCAAGGTCCCTGAACGAGTATCCAGTTTGCCACCAGATGGTACTTTATCAGGCCCTGCGCTTTTAAAGTATGTAGTTCAAAAGCGCTACATGTTAGAACTGTCTGTACAAAACACTTCACTAAACGTGGATAGACTGACCATGTGTAGAACCATCATATAGATTCAGTAGACACATTGTGTCATTTGTGTAGTGCAATTTTTTGGTAACATTTCACTCCTATTCATAAAATAACAGCAAAAAAAAACATGAATCAAAAAGATTTGATCAACTTTGCCTATTATCATCAGGGCTGTCAAAGATATATGAATGTCTTGACATGTTTACATCACCCTTAAACATCTGGTGCAGCAGAAACGTATGACATTTGCACATAAAAGAGTTTTGCAAGTCAAAGAATCACCCCAAACCATTGGTTCAAACCTCTGGGAGGGGTTTAATATAGGGCCACACCAATAAAAAGACAAAGGCCTTTCTCCTTCGGTTTTATGAACCTCTGCGTAATCATTATGATAAAATCAAACTCTAGCCACGACTTTGACAGATACACATACTAACAGTTTGATGCATCATGGATGTGTGGATATCTAAACATCACATAAAGCAAATTTTTTAAAAGATGAGATGTGATTTGCTATCCTGTTTGAAACATCAAAATGTCAGCTCATTTATCTCCTGAGTAAAAGCTTCTCCTGCTTTTGA
>BRDA01091029.1:0-11817 GCA_036984385.1 Crenuchus spilurus
GTGTGTGTGTGTGTGTGTGTGGACAAACAAGCACAGTACTGTCATAATAAGATAAAATAAGTGTGTTATAATTAGAGTGTTTTATTATTATTATTATTCTTTATTCTCTTATTCTCTATAATATATTCTTCTATTCTGTTTATTCTCTGGGATCAATAAAGTATTTCTGATTCTGATTCTGATTCTGATACACCAAAGTAGAGGGGTTAATTTGGTTGGGTAACAGATGCTTGTCTTGTTCCTGTAGAGAAGTGCTGCCTGTAGAATAGGACTAAACATGAACCTACCGGTACAATGTCTATGTCATGAGTGGGCTCCATCGAGCTGTGGAGCAGTGGAACTGTGTTCTCTGTACTTTTTAGGATGAGTTGGGGATGAGGTGATCGTGCTGATCATCCAACATGCTGATTTCTCTAAAGCTTTTGTGGCTGAATGCAATCAACTCCTCACAGCAATGTTCCAAAATCTAGTAGAAAGCCATTACTGGACAGTAGGAAAAACTATTTTTAATAACTTTGATTTCAGAAGAGCAGATATACTTTTAATCACATAACAGAATGGTGTACTACTGGAGGAAGGTCACCTGTATAGTGGGCATCGTGCTGGGTGTGGGCTCTAGAAGGATGAGAGAGAGAGGCGCTACAGTATCTTAAATGCTGTATAATCACACCGAGCAACAGGCCAGCACTTAAGCATGCCTGTCTCACGAGCTTCTTGCAGTAATTGAGAGGCACTTGATGAATGTGTTTAATAAGTTCAGGAAACGAGAGCACTCTGCAGCCCATCAATTTGGCTGGAGGTGAAAAAAGGCAAGGTTTCCTTATCCCAGGGATTTGTCTGTGGCTTTCTCAAGAGCTTTTCTTAGATACGTGGAGACAAATCAACAGTGGAGGAGGTGTACATGTGTATAGGTTTATGTGTAGACATTAGACATAATGGAAGGTGGGGGGAGGGTAACTTTCGCATAGAGAGACTCAATTATCTGAGAGCTAAGGGGTCATTTGAGTTCTTCAAGGGTAACAGCTATGAGAGGATCTCAGAGCAAACCCTCGGCTGTGTCTTTGCTATGAATGTCTAATGTTGAGAGAGAAAGATAGATAGATAGAGAGAGAGAGAGAGAGAGAGAGAGAGAGAAACCCATAATTTTTTTTTTTATGTACACTTTAAACATACAATGAGATTTATGAAAAACTTTATGATATATTATTAAAAAACTATGCAGTAACATATTAATCTAAACTAAAAGTTGATGATGGACCAACAGCACCCATGGATTTTCATTATTTGATCCAGTTTATTCCTTGTGGTATGTTTTTAAGCATTGCTGGTTTGCATTCAGACAAGAAAATGTTTCTAGTGACCTCTAGTGGATTATCTTTAGCCTACCATACCTCTACCATTTGGTAGAGATGGCACAATAACATTGTGTGAAATTCAACACCTTATTCAATAAGATATAGTGACTTAAATGTGCTTTACCAAATGGTGGAGCAGAATGCTAAAGGCTTAAACACATCATACAGTTCTTTTTTCTACTGTTTTTCAACAATGTAAAAGTCATTGTGAGGTATGTGTTTTATAACAGGAGAAGCAATAATCTACATATATAGCAAGGGAGATTAGGAGACTCTCTCTAGGTTGCTGAAAAGTCCAGAGTTTAAAGCTATCAATTTGGGTTCAAGTACATCAGAATGGGGCAGCAAAATGGTGAAATGGTTAAAACAAAAACACAAATTATAAATTGCTGTGACCTGGATTAGAAGCAGAACCATGGAAATTCAATGTTAAATTAAACCTCGGTAGATGTTGTGCCACTGAGAATGTGTAATTTGAGAGCAATATATGAATTAGACAGGGGAGGTGAGATTTGCTCTGCAACACGCCGCACACAAACCAGGGGACTAGAACATGCAAAAACAGTTAAATTAGCCAGTCTCAGCTGAAGGATATAACAGCTAATGACTGACACTAACAAATTTAGGATAAGGAGCCTGCCTCCATTGATGTTTCAAATCTGGACTTTGAACTGAATTTCTCTGCTTGTTTCAATGAGGAAATGATTTAAATCACTGTCTATCTATTTCTAATAACTTTGTATAGAACTAAATGTATGAAAAGAACAGCAGCTGGCTAGAGTGTATTATTTCTCCAATGAAAGTGGTATTAATCACATAGCACTGATATTTAACATTATATGTAAATGCCACTCCCAACAACATATATCATTAAAAAAATCAAAATTATGGTCTTTATTATGTCTTTATTTCATTATAATATTTAATATGGTAAGTGCTTTGTTTTCCTCACAGCTTCAGGCATATTAGGTCTGGATTTCAGGTTATACTAAAACATGCAGTCACGC
Source organism: Crenuchus spilurus (assembly GCA_036984385.1). NCBI lineage: Eukaryota > Metazoa > Chordata > Actinopteri > Characiformes > Crenuchidae > Crenuchus > Crenuchus spilurus. Next base: position 2,363 of record BRDA01091029.1, read on the forward strand.
TACAGAGGTCTGAACCTCAATTTATGCTCCCTCTGTTTTTTTCTGCTCTCTACAGACTCCTCCCAAACACCCCCAACCATACACACACACACACACACACACACACACACATAAACACACACACACACTGCCTGGCCCCATTCTGAAAGCCTGCATCCCCATGCCCTCAGTGTTTAGAATGAGGGCAGGATTAACCCCTCTCAGACACACACTTAATGCTCATAAAAATCTTCCCGTGCACCGTTTCCATAACTGTGGAGTGTGTGTGTGTGTATGTGTGTGTTAAAGGTCCACACTTTATGATTAGGCCTGTGGAATGCTGTGCTCTTATGGTTGATCTTTACTAATGTAAATCACTGAAGTCTCTGTCAGGTTTGCTGTTAAATGCCACATCTGATGTTTCTTGCTGGTTTTTCTGGGCTGAGTTTCTGACAACAGGAAATATGAAGGAAACTGGAATTTATTTACTACTTCTTTTTGTTCCCATTCCAAGGAAGCAAATAATGGCATATTTTCCTTTATGATCAGGCAACGTGGAGAAATAAAACCGGTGGGGTTTGGTGCAGGTTGAACTTCTGCACAGTAACTACTTGAAAGAAAGGAGTGTGTGGTAGAGGAATAAGAACAGAGGGGGAAATGCATGAACACCTGCTTGCAATTTTGGAAACAGAAACTCCAGTCTGATCCTGGCTGGCACAGTGACTCCACATCATTTTTCAGATAAATCCACTATAAATCCAACATAAATGCAGGAGCACTGAGAGCACGGGGACGTTCCTGACAATCGGCCAGCAGAACATGAGATTGTTCACATGAAGACAAAACTGTGATCGGCGGCTCTTTGAGTCTTTTTTGTTAAAATATTGATCAGTATGGCTCTGGAAAATCAGAAATCTAGAATCTCACATGATTAGTATATTTGAGTAAATAACTATTTAAACATAAATACTGTGTATCTCTCAGCTACAACTGCAGCATTTCTAATATCAACACTCCTGAACCAGAGACAACATCAGAAGTGTCTTACCTGGGCTAAGAACTGAAGGTTCAGTCAATTTTGCATTTTGTTTGTCAATCAAGCTCCTAGAGCTTCAATCCAAGGTGTCTGAATTCCAGTGTAAAGTTCCTTCAGTCTGTGATGGTTGATGTGCCATGTCATCTGCTGGTGTTGGTCTCTTATACTGTCAAGTCCAAAGTCCACAGTTGTCTACCAGGACATTTCAGAGCACTTCATGCTTCCATCTGCTGAAAAACTGATGCCCAGCATCTGTCCACAGTGCCAAACCTACTACTCACCATGATATTGCTGTGCTTGATTGTTCATCCAAGCTATAAATGATGCCGATCAATATAAAAACAAAACAAATATGTCACCAGAGGTGTCAAGTAACGAAGTACAAATACTTCGTTACTATACTTAAGTAGAATTTTTTGTTATTTATACTTTACTGAGTAATTATTTTCGGACGACTTTCTACTTCTACTTACTTACATTTTCATGTAATTATCGGTACTTTCTACTCCTTACATTTTAACAACAGCCTCATTATTTCTACGTATTGTTGGAGTTTGAGTGAGAACGCTGAGGAAGAGTTTTTCTTCCACTACTGAATCACTAAACCACAAGCCAAAGAGGAATGGTGGGGAGAAGATGTGCGGTGAGCGACAGCAGGGTTGCCAGGTCCCCAAAAATCTCCATCCCGATGTCTGACTTAAAGCACTATATGTATAATTAATATAACAATATGATTGCTTTTCTTTGCATTTAAAACAACCCATTTTCTCTACTATAGCTCTATTTTTAACTCTATTTTTTAACTCATTTATATTCTCAAAATTTCTGTGTTACCAAAAGTATTTTTTATGGTTATGACTGTGGTGTACACAAGGAGTTAAAATAGGGTGACCAGATCTGAGATAGCGAAAAAGAGGACGTCTGGTCACCCTAGTTAAAAGGCAGTGAAGAGCTTTGGGGTAGACTTACTAGCGTTAGATGACTTATTGGAATGGGATCTGAACATATAAATTTAGAGTAGAGAAAAGGGGATATTTTAAATGCAAAGAAAAGCAATAATGGAGGTATGTCCTTACATTATATTTACTACTAATAATAAAAATAATAGAGCTAACAATAATATCTGTGATTGGACGCTCTAGAATTTAGGCTGGTGTCAGGTTGTATAGGGAGGGCGCTTTATGTCAGACATCGGGATGGAGATTTTTGGGGACGTGGCAACCCTGCGGCTTCTTAACACAAATCTGCTCCCCGCCTTCTATGTAAGTCCACCCTATAGTAAGTAAACTGCAAAGTGTGAAAAAACACAAATAACTTCTTTTTAACAAACAATTATAAATTATAAAAAAACGATAAAGGGCAAAAGTTTTCATTTTTCACCAAAAACAACTCAGATTCAAAGTAATCTGTAAAACGTTATCCGGAAATGACGTGCTTATGCCCATGTGCGGTACAAATCGGGCAGGGTGAACATATCAGGTAGTGACAGCCCCTAAATTATTTCATTTCAGTTTGTTATCATTCAAAAAACATCCTATACAGATAAACTGCGCCATCCAGAAAGAGTGAATTTGATTGGTTGGATGATAAGTATAAACATATACCATTCTGATACCCTATTGGTAAGCGATCCATCACACATGCACGTCATGTGTCTCGTCACTCTCCAGTAAGCTCAGTACTACACATATATGGTCTCTAATATATTTGAAATGACTAAAATGTTTTCATTTTTAAGAGGCAGATATGCAGCTGAAACAGGTTGCCAGTACATCCCAAAAATGCCAACATTACCATTTTAATATAACATTATAGTCATTACGGCTTTTAGAAAACATATATTTTGGGGGTGGGGGGTGGGGTAGTGCACTATATGCCCCTGTGGCACAGCCTAAGTTTTGGCATTTGTTTTCCTTACATTACTTTTATACTTTAAGTAGTTTTAAAACCAGAACTTTTGTACTTTTACTTGAGTAAAAAGCTTAAGCTGATACTTCAGCTTCTATAAAAGTCTTTTTAAACCCTAGTATCTGTACTTCTACCTGAGTCATGAATGTCAATACTTTTGACACCTTTGTATGTCACAGGTGTAATAATGAATACATAAACATTGACAGTATAGTTGAGATGTGCTGTATAAAATTCTCCTCTTATGTTCTCACATGCTTTGCAAAATGATAAATGTTTGGAAATGCCCTCTGCATGGTGGAAACCTCGAGCCATTCAGTCATTTTATTCATTCATTCTTCCCCAGAATGGGCTGCCTGTTTACAATTAAACTTAATGCAAGAAGTTAGGCAAGGATATTGACCAAGTACTTGCCGTTAAGCCATACATACCACATGTTCATCTGTGATCACTGAAACTAACAGGACAGACTGTTTCTAAACAACCTAATGAATATGTAATTGTAGATGTCATCTCACCTGTAGCCCTGGAATGAATGAAGTATTCACAAACTGTGAGAGAGGAATTCAGCGAAGAATGTCTCATGTGCCTTGGAGTAGAGGTTTTTCCGTCTTACATTTGAGCATTCAGTTCTGATTTCCTGACTACTTTCATTGAGCTGCACACATTATGCATCTGCTTATTAGTTTGGTATGTGTGAGACTGGTTCTCTGTGCTGTACCTGCTTTGAATTTGATGCAGATATCCACTTACCAAACCACACAGGCCTTCGTCAGGCCGGGAGCTTTTCCATGCCTGATCCAGAACACTATCAGAGAACATGCTCTACATCCCTGACTATTTCCCCCTTTTTTCCTCAAAGACGGGCCTTATGTTTGTGGTCCACTCATGCTGGGAACTCTTCCCGGATTTATATGCTAACCTTGGTCTTCTGACACATGTCTGCTTCCTCTTGTAGTCAGATTTGGGACGTTTATGACGATGCCATGTCTAGTTTTATGGGTCAAAAAAAAAAATGGGAATATCGCCTCATTTCCATATATGTCATCGCTGGTTATGTGGGCATGAGGGTAGATCGGTTGATGTAAACACAGATACTTAAAAAATTAAACGTGTCCAAACACAGAAAATCAACATTCGTCAGACTGATGACTGTAGGCCACTTTAATGGTCTTGTAAAACAGTTTTCTGACCATGCTGAATTTGTTAATATCAGGAATGATGATGATAACAGCAGTGATAGATGCCAGCATGACTGGCGTGGGGGTGACTTGAAGGCAGAGAGGAAGGGGCATCCCTACAGGGCAGCGGCTGGCGTGGCCGATATGGCCGACATGCTGGGTGAACATAGTGTACATTTCTGCTGCTGGAGAGGAGCTGAGGCAGGGAATTGCGCTCTCCAGGCGATAAGAGAGATGGAACAGTGCCTCCGATTGTGCACCTAAAGCCGTGCAGCTGAGTGAGGAGCCGTGCAGGAATGCACACACAGTCATTGCAACTATGAAAACAACCACTTGTGTGTTTTTCACACCCTGAGCAGCTCCTCGATTACCCCCAGAGGCGCTACTACAGCAAAACCTCTTAGGCTGTCTTTCATTTCATCTTTAGCATATCAATGTGTTGTTAACACTTGTGCAGTCTTAGTATTTTATCTGCCCTCCTTGTCCTAAGTGTCAGAAATGAGCTGTGTTCACTATATGTTGAAAATGATCTATTTAATCTACTCAAATCTGTTTACTATTGATAACAAACTGAGCCTTCCCTCTTTAACTGGGCAGACATCACTCATTTTCATTACAAAACACCTGCTATAGTTGTTTTCTTTATTAAAATGGAGGTTTGTTATTATTATTATTATTATTATTACTGTTATTATTATCCGTCCATCCATCATCCCTCCTGCTTAATCCTTATCAGGGTCGCGGGATGTCCCATACCCCCTCACTGGGCGCAGGGCAGGGCAGGGCATTACACTATCCCAACTAAGCAGAGGACAGGGCGCCAATCCTTTGCTGGGAATATATACACACACACACACACACAATCTAACATCCATGTTTTTTTGACTGTGGGAGGAAACCAGAGACCTCAGAGGAAACCCATGCATTATTATTGTTGTTATTATTATTATTATTATTATTATAAGTTATCAAGTTTTAAGTCAAGGGGTTTTCTCACCTGTCAATCATCGTGGTGGATCATTCATGACTCTTAAGACAATTCATCCATTATCCCATCCGCTTAATCCTGATCAGGGTCGCGGTTAGACCCCTTCCTTTTCTCCGGGTGCAGGGCAGGGCATTACACTATCCTAACTAAGCCTAGGGCAGAGCGCCAATCCATAACTGCGTGCACATACACAGACACACACAGACAATTTAGATTACCCAATTCGCCTGATGTTTTTGGACCATAGGAGGAAACGGGAGTCACCAGAGAAAACCCAAGGAGACACATGGAGAACATGGAAACTCCACCCATATGTGGACTTGAACCCAAGCCCTGAGTGCTGAGAGGTGTGCTGCCCCACTTAAGACAATACAAGAGTTAAATGAGCTAAATTATATTGAATGTCTTGCTTTTTGAATTTTGATGAGATCCAAAAAAAAAAAATCTACATTAGTAGTAAATTAAGAAGCTGAGAAGATTCAGTCTGGACCAACCTTCTGACCGACATCCAGAGAGACCGAAATCTCAATCTTATTGATTCAAATGTTCAGCACAAGAGACCAGGGCTGCATGTTACTGAGCATCTCTTTGTAAATCTTTGACAGATAACATTCAACTTCCCTTGTGAGGACAAACTGTGAAGCCCAGAGCAGATGAAAGAATTCATTTTGCTGTCAAACGGAAACAGATAGAAGATGTGCTGTATGTGCTCTCTTCACTGTGTTGTGAAAATGTCTTGTAAAAGCTCAGTCAACCATAAACGTTTGAGAGAAACCGTATCTTCCATGTTGTTCCACAGTTTTGTTGTACGTGCCCGATAGCATAAGATTAAATTCAGTTAACATTCCACACAAGTATAAAGGTAGTACCTCTTCAGAACCTTCTATAGTTTGTAACTTAAGGGTTTAACACCACAGTCCAGGTTTATTCTTTATCACTGAGCTGACAGTGATTCAGGGGAAACAAATGAGGTGAGAAAGGAAGATAAAAGGATGGAAGAGCGGAAACTGGGATCGAGGCTATCAGCTCAGCCAATCGGAGACCTGCGCTTGGCCCAGGAAAGTGTGGGAAATGAGGGAATATGGGCATAGAGGAACAGAGTATCAGCCATTGCATTAATTCACACCACAGAAGACTTAAATATAAAAAATAGAAAAAAAAAATAAATTAAAAAAATTAAAAAAAATAAAAATTATAAAAATAAACAAATAAATAAAAGTAAAAAAAAATAAATAAATAAATAAATAAAAGTACTATGATTTCTATGAACAGATTCTCCTGATTCCATATTTGTAGGTATTTCAACATGCAGGGGTTAGATTTGGTTTAGCTTTTCTTTTGGAATGACAAAATCACAAATTCACCCATTTTTTTGCTCAGTGGAAACCAAATGACATTAGATTATCTTAGACTCTTCTTTATTGTGCAGAGTGCTGGTACAGAGCCAATGAAATGCAGTTACCATCTAACCAAAAGTGCAAAATACAGTATTATTTATGTATAAAGTGCAGGAAAGTGGCAAGAAATGCTGAAGTTACAAATTGTACAATTAAGACAGTGGAGTGACACAAAAATTACACATATTTGTAAACAATGAATTTTTTTTGTTTTAATGCTGATCAATTTGGCTTATATCTCATGTGTTGTCTGGCCAAACAAGCACAGTAATATAGTCAGTAGTACTTTTAACACTGCACAGCTGCTGGGCATCTCCATAAAGCTTGTCAACAAATGGAAGCATAAAGTGCTCTAAAATCTCCTGGTAGATGGCTGTGTTGATTTTGGACTTCAAATCATCACAAACTGCAGAAATTTCACACTGTATGAATGAATGAATGAATGTTACACTTATATAACGCCTTTCAAGATACCCAAGGACGCTTTACAATCAACACACTCCATTTACACACACTCCGGTGAGAAGCGGCAGCCAATCGCACACAGCGTACTCTCAACCGGAAGCAACCGTCCACCTGGAGGACTGCATCGAGCACTAGGGGGATCACCCAGAACAGAGCGCCTACCATATCTGGGCATACATACATACATACATACATACACAGACATACACATTCATGCACACACTAGGGTAATTTTAGAGTAGCCAATACACCTGACCTCTATGTTTTTGGACTGTGGGAGGAAACCGGCGTCCCCGGAGGAAACCCACGCAGACACGGGGAGAACATGGAAACTCCGCTCAGATGGGTACTCGAACCCAAGACCTCAGCGCTGAGAGGTGAACGTGCTAACCACTAAGCCACCGTGCCGCCCTAACTTCAGACACCTTGGATTCTGTGTCTGTCCACCAATTTATATTTTTTTATTTAAATTATGAACAAAAATGAACTTTTTCATTATATTCTTACATTTTTGATGCATGATTGCAAGTCCACCATTCACAGTCTCCCGAAACATTTTAAAATTGGTGTCAATATTAAGAAGAAGAAGAAGAATAGTAATTGGACCAGTGCTGAACCATGCATTAATTAATGACTTTTCACCTGTAGGAAGCAACAGTACCTGTGGATGGTATGTTCAGTTCTTGTGAAGCAGCTCAAAGCCTGGTTCAAACAGCTGGAGACCCTGACATGCTGCTTCACAGTGGCTTCCCCTGATAGTGGTGAGTGCTGATTGCTCTCCCCCATGTCCTCGACTATAACTGCTTAGGTTGAAAGAATCAGAAACAGTTGTAAAGATGACTGTAGGTAACCTCTGAGAGCGACCAGTCCACACAGAGGCCAAACACAGCGGTACGGCTCGTAACAGGCGCAAAAGAATTTTGGATCAGTTGCAACTTTGCTTAAGATGTTTAGAGAAGGAAAGGCAAAAGAGCAGAACGAGATGAAGACAGGCAGAAGTTTGATGAGGGCGTCATAATCCACCTCATGTTCATACGGGTTCACCCCCCACACCCCCCTCCAACTGCAACAGCTCTTTATCTGGATCACAGTATATTAGAGCATGGTACGGTTGGGAAAATGTTAACTTTAGATAAATGTACATTGTTGTTAAATGGTTGCTAGGCTGTTGCTATGTGGTTGCTAGGTGGTTGCTTTGTTGTTGCTAGGTTGTTGCTATGTGGTTGCTATGGTAGCCTATGTGGTTGTTTTGGGTGTTACAGTGTATTTGTATCATTGTTATATTTGAAGGGTTCCAAAACTTTTGCACCCCATTCTTTCCTATGGGACAAATTAATGGAACATTGCTACATTGAAACCATGTGTCTGATCTATATTTTGGAGCATCACTGTGAGGGTCTGATGGCATTCAGCCACAAGAGTGTTAGCGAGGTCAGGATGTTGGATGATCACCACCCCACCTCATCCCCAACTTTCACAACTCATCACAAAGGTTGCATTGCTCCACAGCTCAATGCTGGGGGGCTCTAGCCCATGCCTGGAATTAGGAATTGTGCCAATAGGATAATGTTTAGTCCTATTCTATTGGAAGTACTTCTCTACAGGGGCTAGACGAGCAATGTGTGCATTTGTACAGAGTTTCTGTTCTCACATGTAAAAAGGATGCATCCAAATGTTATGGATATTCTGTTCAGAGCAGAGAACGAGTGAGTGACACACCCCTCTCACCATCATCTTCCTCTCCTTATCTGCACTTACACTGACTGACATTTCTCCATCGGCCGAGGACGCTCACTATCAGGTGTGCCAGCCAGCATGTAATTACTATTTATCCGCAGAAAAAACTTTCCGGAAATGAGCGGCACACGGGGTGCTGGTGGCGTCTAGGTTCAGATGAAGAGCACTTATTGTGTCTAGCAGGTCCTCGCTGTGGAAAGTGCTGGAATGGGCCGGTAATACTCCCAAGGCTGGTCTGTCCTCCAGCGTTGTCTGCAGGAAGGATTACTAGGACTTAAAGCATGCTGAACATGAATCCATGGTAATCATGGTTCACCAAAGCCCGTGTAACATGTTCTTCCTTAATTTGTTGCTCTTGTTGTCTCTCTCTCTCTCTCTCTCTCTCTCTCTCTCTCTCTCTCTCTCTCTCCCTCTCTCTCTCCCTCTCTCTTTCTGCCTTAATGGCTGACGTTGATGAATGCCTGTAAAGGATACGCTGCAGGTAGGATATGGTTACAGGCTCAGTGGCGGAGGGCTGGAGTGAAGGGGGGAGCAGATTAAAAGCTGCACGGGGAGGGCAGGATGTTTGTATTCCAATGAGGCATGACCCAGAGAGACTGGGGCAGGACTCTGCATCCCTGCAGCATGGCCTTTGAACACAGGTGAGTGTAGCACAGAACCCTGTCCTGCTCCTTGTTGCTCGCTTTGATTTCTCTCTCTCTCTCTCTCTCTCTCTCTCTCTCTCTCTCTCTCTCTCTCTCTCTCTCTTTCTCTCTCTCTCTCTC
>BRDA01091031.1:0-17661 GCA_036984385.1 Crenuchus spilurus
AAACTTTTGATCTGTGATTTGTGTTCTATTCTGAATAAAATATTAGATGTTGGCACCTTCACATCATTGCATTCAGTTTTTATTCACAATTTCTTCAGTGTCCCAACTTTTTTGGAATCTGGTTTGTAAATCACTGCTCAGTTTTAGATTTGAGTTTATAGTTTTGAGAAAATGGCACTGCAGTTCAGTAAATGTGTCTTAGCCATTGAGAAAAGCTGTAATATGGTTAGTAACACTGCCCAGTGACTAGCCAGTGAATGCAACCCTGTAAAGCTGTTACTCACTCTCTAAACTGACTGTGGTCGATGGGCTTTTCTGTCTGTGTTTTATAGCTCCCCTCGTCTCTGTCATGGCCTAATTACCGCCCTGCATCTCTAACGGAGAGTTAAATCACTCCAACAGACAGGCAGAAGAACAGCATGCGTTTTCCTGGAAGCACATTCTGTTTTACAGCACACAAACGGATTGGAGGGGGCATTAACATGCTGGGTTCAAAGTTTGCTGTCTCTGTAATCCGGAGTACAAGTCCAGTGATGGAAATCTAATTACAGATGCTGGACAAGCCATTTTAAATGCATTGATGTCCTAAATGCCCTTTAGAACTTAGAGCTGTAAGGGTCTTTGTATTTGTATTGTTTTTATTGTATGTCTGCTCTGTTGTAAGATGATCACCTGTATGTTCATCTATGTATTCACCTGGATCAGTTCCCTAGACAGGGATTAAGCCGGGACATTATGAATGGAGATTTTCCACTGAATTCAGTGAAAATGGAAAATCCAATCCATGACTAGGCTCCATCTGATAAATCATAACACACAGTATAACTTAATGTGAACTTTACTTGCAGCCACTTCAGACAGTAGCAGGGTTGTTAGATCTTGGATCTCCATATTTATAACAGTTATAATCACTAAAATTCTAGACCGACTTTGCCCGGTCGGTTGCCTAAGATGGCCGATGTAGCATTCAGCTACACAAGTTTTTGTAATTTTTTCATACTGTGTCCTAAACCACTAGTCTAGTTTTGATTTGTGAGAACTTAATTAAGCTCTACATGCAGTTTAAGCAACTTCAGAGACATTTTGCTGATGTATTTTTGCAGAAACCACTATGCTATTTAAGCAACTATTGAGTTATTATAATTAATATTATTATTATTGATGTTACACTTTCTTGATACCCAAGGACGCTTTACAATTACACACAAGTAAATGAAGCGGCAACCAATCGTGCACAGTGTACTCTCAGTCAGAAGCGACTGTCCACCTGGAGGACTGCATCGAGCACTAGGGGCATCACCCAGGACAGAGTGCCAACCATATCTGGGCATACATACATTCATACACACAACAGGGTAATTTTAGAGTAGCCAATTCACCCGATCTCCAAGTTTTTGGACTGTGGGAGGAAAACGGAGTCCCCGGAGGAAACCCACACAGACAACATGGAAACTCCGCTCAGATGGGGACTCAAACCCAAGACCTCAGTGCTGAGAGGTGAACGTGCTAACCACTAAACCATTGTGCCACCCAATTCCAAATGAACAAAGCAAAATTTGAGCTCTAAAATGTCTTGGCTGATCCACCTATGAGGTCAGTGGAACATTTTGTATACAGTATATAACTTATGAGTGAGCCATAGACAGGAATACACTGGAGAGTAGTCTATGTCTTAGCAAACATGGAAGTGAAACAGGCATCAGTGTTGGCATCTGTGATAAAGGTCATGCAATGGCTGTGACGGCAATGAATGCGGCCGCACTGATTCAAATTGCGCTCCGAGTCTGGTGATTAACAATAGTTTAAATGAGGATTGGCTCAGCTTGCGGCTGAGTGCATTGTGCCTCTCTACTCACACGGTGAGGCATTAAGGAGCAGTATTCTGGGAATGTCCTGAGGGTCCTTTGTGAAGAATCATGACGAATGGAAATGAATCTTTCATGAGATTTGGCGCAGTTGACTGGACCATATATTTTGTTGTGATTTGCAATAACAAAGCAGCAAAATGACATTTCTCTGCCTTGAAGTGAAATTGCACGGCTATTTATATTATGATTAAAGTAGGCGTATGGATTTTTCTCCTTTCGTGCAGCAAAAGATCAAAGGTCCTGTTAATGGCATGGGCCATGAAAAATGGACTTAGAAGATCAAAATATCATTAACCTTTAGAATAAGACCTAGCCCAGGACCTCTCCTTTAAAAAAGTCTAGCCTCACCCCCTCCCGTATACTGAGAAATGAGAGACAGACAGCAGCAGACCTGCAGATATAAATAAAAACGGGATGGTAAAAAAAAAGATGTAATTTGTGAGATCTGTCATAAGATGATTTTTTCCCACTGGCACATTGTATTATGCGGCGATGCTTGAGGGAAAGATTGTAATACTGCTACTCTTTCTCATTTGCAGTGCAGAAAAGGAATCCAGAAAAGCCAGTAATGGCCATGCCATGAAGCTTGTTGCAATAAGATTTAACCACAGCTGCATTGCCTACACCTTTCAGTCAGATGCAGAAATCCATCACTTGTGAATGTGAGGGCGAAAAAAGAGAAGCCTTCTGTCTGGTGCCTCCTCCAACTGTATGTCAGTGGTGAATATGAAGGCAATTCAATCTATGTTTTCTGTTAATATGTCCTTTTTTATAAGACATCATTGAGTTAATTCAGGGAGTCAGTGAGGCATGTAAAAGCCATTTCCACATTAATCCTGCGTCAGAAAAGGCCCTGGGCCGATAAGAGCTGACCTGCAGGCCGTAAATCCTCACCCTGCTCCAGCTGCTCTCCATGTTTGGGCTAATTGCTCCGGCTGTATTATCGCTGCTTTCAGCCGACCACCCAAACAGCCTGACTTGGAATATTTTCCTCCTCTTCATGGTGACGCGAGAGCAGCTATGTGTGTGCGTTTTGGGCTCCTCACATGGGCAGTAAGACTCCTCTTTGCTGACTCTTCAGAATGCTCCGGGGTGAATGCCCCTTCATGGCGGAACTGGTAGAAAATTGCTGCTGTCGCTCTACGCCTGACTGCTGCTTGATTTGCGGTGGACCTGCAGAATGATTTGATAGATTTATTCACACACAGTGCACGCCGCCATTATAAGACACACCAATCATATTCTTAGAGGTGGTGATAAATCTGTCAGTTCTACTTTTGCATAAATCTGCCACACTGGAAACATGCTCTAAAGTTCCATCACATAATGTCTAGGGTTTAATGTCAGGAGCATGAGGGGGTGGTGGATCAATAAGCCATACTTAAATCAGCACAGCTCTTTTGAAATAACACAGAAAGCACATACATAGTTCTTATGTAGTGTAATGTACTTAGATACATAAGAGTACCACATGATTTGTCAAAGTAATGGGCAGCTTGAAGCAGTTAGCAGGCCGTTAGGGTCATTTAGCCTGCATTATTCACTCAAGAACAAGAAAAAAGGTCATTTGTTGGAGAAACCTGTCCTTTTGTCATTATGCTCCCCAGCTGTAGCAGTTCCCCATCCTGGTCAGAGGTGGTAGTAGTGAGCCTCATGTGCTTATTGACTGTTGTGCTTCCTTTGAGGCCCAGTACTAAATGATCTGGGTTGGCTTTCGGGCTCTGTGTTCCTCTTGTTTACAGTAATGCTATTAGTGAGGGATAGAGGGATGGAGTGACACTGATCAGACGTGGTATAAAAAAGAGAAAAGCACATCATCAGGGTTTGGGAGAGTGCCGAAGCCCCTGATCTGATTCCTCTGCTCCCTCTGACTCTGTGTAAGATTAATTACCGCTGAGCATCATACGCTCTCTGAGCCAAACCAGGCAATTAGAAACCTCCCAGCTTAATGATAGCCGTCCAGAAGGATAGTGCAAGAATTATAATCGCCTTTTTTCAGCCACATTATGTGTTTGAGGGGGATGCTTATGTGTATTTGCATTGACATTTGGGTGCTTGTCTGCTTGCATGTATGCATTTGTTTGTGTGATGTGTGCACATGTTAAAGAAGGTAATCTAGCTTCTTTTCAAGCTGACCAATGCCATTTGCACTGTGCCTCAGGGAACAAGGCGCTGAAAGTAGATTAAAGCACAATCAGAGGTGTAAGCAATGTGTTATTAAGGATTCATGGGGCCCTAAAGTGTTTTTCTGGCCTGATATGAACCAGTTGATAGAAAACAGACAGCTCTTTTCAGTTCAAGGCTAAGAGAGCAGTAGTTCATTGCCACAGGACATAAACAGCATCCTTCAAACATGTTGCTGCAGTTAATTCAGTATTTCAGAGGACCCACATGATAATGACTCTTCCTTTGCTGTCTTAGAGATAATACATTTATATTTACACTGTCATTTTGCAGATGCTCTTATGCAGAGTGACTTACAAAATTTGCAAACAATGGAAGCCAGATGGATACAAAATACCTGGAGATAATACAGCAGCCTGTATCCTAAGATACAAGAGCCACACAATAGCTTCATCTTGTTAAATAAATACAAGTGTGCATATTGAAGAGAATGATCAGTTTTGTTTTGTTTTTAATTGGAGAAGACCAGTATTCTGTGCTGCACTGATAGATTTGTTTGCTCTGTGGTGCTGTTTCCTTTTCAGACTTTGATGAGCTACCCAGTCCTTTGTCTGGAGCATTGGCTGCCCACAATGTGCAGGTCCTCATCAGTCAGGAACTCAATTTCTCACTCTGATAGAGAACCTGTGATAGGGTTCTACCTTTCAAATTAGTCTGAATAGCTCAAATGATTTAGCACAGTGAGCTTCTTTATGTATTTGATTTTCTATAATTTTATTCATTTTTTTGTAATTTTTTTCTCATCCGATGTCAACCCGAGGACGATGGCTTCCCCCCCCTTGTCAAGGTTTCTTCCTCTTGCTCTTAGGGAGGTTTTCTTTGAAACTCTTGCCTGTGGCTTGCTCATGGACCTTGATTCTTTCTTCTCTTGTAAAAGAGATGTTCTGTAAAGCTGCTTTGTAATAATGACAGTAGTAAAAAGTGCTATACAGAGACATTTTGATTGATTGATTGATTAAAATTTCCACCACATTCATAAAATGTGATTCACAGTTGACTTACTGTAATTTAATAAAAAAATTAATAAAAAAAACACAAAAAAATTAAACCCACCATTTCAGACAGTAACTGTTTTAAACCACAGCAACAAGTCATGGAGACCTTAATTAAGATTTGAATGTAATTGCAGTGGCTGAGAGAAGTTTTCAATTAGGTGTTTTCACACCTGCTTTTAGGTGACTACTGAGTACTGAGCCTTAAAGATGGAAAATTTACTTCAAATGCATCTTGGCTGATTGACCACATTTTTCATTTTCGGTAAGGTGGATTCACACCCCCCACCTTTAACTACAAAACCCCTAAATACATTTTGCACTATTAAGATTGTTGTGTTTTCTCCTCCATAGTGCCACTGATAAATCATCTCTGTGAATGTTCCTTGACGTTTCTGAAGACATAACCATCGGCATCATGAGCAGCTGGCATTTTGGCATATTGAAGGGTTCATCCAGTGAACCATGTATCATGTCTTCTAGCTGTGCCACTCTGTCTCTAATCACACCCCTCACTAAGCCATTTGTGTGATCAACTGGCTGGAAAATGGATCATAAGCTCCTAATTCTTCCATACAGTTAGACGTTTGTAAATACTTATAAATATTAGGATAATCTAATTGTAGCTTATAATAAGTGCTATGAAATGACTACAACTACAGCTATGACAGCTTCTTCTAGTCATCACTGTCATTTGAATCTAAACCATTTCTTTTGAAACAATCTTAAAAACAAAGATGTAAAAAATGTCACTTTTGTGTTACTCTGTAGAATAACCTTTTGTTTGCCAAAATAACTTTGAGATTATTTTTGCTTTCTTATGCTTTCTCTTTCATTCATTCGCCATTCATTCGTTTAATTCATTTGTCATTCTCGTTTCATTCATTCTGTCATTCATTCTTTCTCCAATTTACTTTTTTCCCCTGTGTTCCAAACTACACTTCTCATCAGCCATTGCACTTTCCAGTCCATCCCTTTGTAGTTTTTCCTGCACCATCCAAACCCCAATACCCACAATCCCCGAAGGGCCCCTCTAGTCATGTGATTCCATCCCAGGTGTGTTCACTTCTTGTCTCATTAGTCTCCCTATAAAACCCTCATTCTCAGTTCAGTCCTTGAGATATATTTGCTTGTATGCTGTAGCTGTACTAAATGTCATCTCTGGTTTGCGTCCTTGTGTTTTGATCCTGTTAGCTTTTCCTTGTTCTGCCTGTTTTGCTTATGTTCTGTTTGTTAGCCTGTTCCCTTGTTTAGCCTGTAGCCTTGTTTGTTAGTGTAGTCCCGTATATCCTTTGTTCTTTATCTCTCTCATTGTGTATATCATGTTCTGGTATCTGACTCTGGCCTGTATTCTGACTATTCTTTAGCTTTGCCCTGTTCTGCTCTTAGCTTGGTTTTGTGCTCTGCTTGGTTTATTGGTTTATGTATTTGGATTGTCCCATTTATTCTAGCAAAATTTCCTACATTTGTGTGTATCAGTCACATCTTAGTTGTGTTCAAGCCTGACAGATTTTATGAAATTGATTAAACTCCTCCCTTAGCCCCAATGACGTGTCAACAAAATCATCTTTTTGCCTTTTTTTTTTTTTTTTCTTTTTCAAAAACCATGGAATCCTAATGAGCATGCTTGCCAAATATGCCTATTTGTAAATCTCAAATCTTTTATCTCCTTCTTAGGAAATATGGTTTTACAGCAAAAAATTATTGCAGGACTGAAACTGCATTAAGTAAAGTAAATAATCAATGGTGATTGTCTAATAGTGATTGTCACCATCTTAGTTGTTGAGATCTCAGTACAGCATTTGACACTTGACAATAGGCTTTAAAATTTTGTATTCTATTTTTTTTCCCCCTCCCACAAGGAACGGTGCTTGGGCCACTGCTGTTTTCTCTGTATATGCTGTGACTTGGTAAGGTAATCCATAAGGTTGTTTAGTTTCCACTTTTCTGTTAATGACCAACAGCTTCTTCCTTCCGAAAAAACAGATCCTTTCACTTGTCCTTAAAGCAATCTGGACTACTTCTACATTTTGCTTAACGACTAGATGGATTATCAGTAATTCCTAGTGTAACTGTTATAATAACCTCAGTTGTTTCATCTCTGCATTGGCTGCCCAATTACATTACATTATGTAAACTGTGTAGACAATAAAATGGATTAAGTCACTAAATGGTTTGGCCAATAATTCAGTCACCAAGTGAAAAAGCTCCATGCCTTATTTTAGAATCTCATTACTTAATGACTCAAACCCTACTCGTTTGTACAAACATATTAATTCCTAATGATATAGATTGTGATCTTAACTGGTTTTTGATCATAACATGTTCTGTGTCTCCATGTCCTGATCTAACTTGTGGTTGTGAGTGATGTGCAATAGCTATATTGTCACTTAGAAAATCAATAATACATGTAGTTTAATCAAGGATGCATCATTTCCACATGACTGCATCTCTGCAATGGTTTCAAAGAAAATGGTTTCTTATGCAAACATTAGTGCACCTCTTATTAAACATGTGTAGGTTAACTCCTCTTCTGCAGAACAAACATGTCTATTTACTGAATTTACCCTTTTAAGAAAAATGCAGCGAAAGGTTGCATGCTGAAGTTATGGCACATTAAGTACTATATGGAGTGGCTGTGACGGGGGACTACTAAAAACATTAAATGTTGAACTGAAATATGAGGAAAACATTGTTGCTGACAGAACAACAAAAGTGTTCTTAACTTAGTGGAACTATAAATAATTTGAGGGCATTTATGTTGGTACATTCATCATTTTACGTGGAAAAAACTAATTCAGATACTGTTTTGCTTATGGAGTGACAATATTTCAGTGATTCATTTTGTGTACCTGTTTAAAACTGCATCTGTTATTTCCAAATGATGCTCTTGTATTTGTCTGAATTTTTGACTTAATGTGAATGTTCTTGGTAATCCTTGATCAGTTTCTCAGAATTACTAAAGATACAAAGTCATTTAAAACTGTCATCAGCTATAACAGTAGGAACAACATCCACTTGATGGAATGTACTTTTCCAGATCAGGAAGTACTGCTAATGGCAGCTATAATTATTGAACATCTTTGAGCATCAGTTCTGTACACAAAACAACATGCAATCTATGTTTATTATGCCCCTGGACTATTATAATTATGCTGCCATGCATGTTCTGGTTTGGTTCAAGTCAAATTGTGTGCTTTGATCCATGTCACGGTTAATGTCATGGAGTGCACCATGACATAAGACAGAGAGGAATGGTCACTTTTCACTGCAGCTCTACCGTATGACTCGGCCTGTCACATGCACTCAGCGGGTATCTGTAGATTGCGCCTGGTGTGTCATGGCCATAAATGTGTTTGTGCTTTGTTTTCTGTAAGCGCTCATGAAAATGACAGTAAATAGTGACAAGTGTAGTTCATTGTGCTAAAGGCTCACAGAAATATTACTCACTGCTGATGTCTTTATGTTCCTGTGATTTGTGAGACATTCAGTCTCATTAGAAAAGGAAAAAGCCTGAGTTATGAGTTCAAAGAGAGTCATATGGATGACAGAGCAGAAGTAGCACAAAAGCAGTGGCATGCATGCCGTCTTTGTTCACGCGTCTGATTTACCTGCCTTAGTGAAAGCTTATTCATCCTCTCTGGATGCTCCTCCATCTGGGAAGCCCAACTCTCACCTGCTCAACCTCTGGGTTTAGATCACTTAGAGACTTTAGTCACTTGATCACCTGCCAGACTTCATCTTCTGCCAGGAAGAGGACAGCTGATGTTCACAATAATCTACAGATTTAATGCAGAAAAGATGTAGAAATGATACCATATTATAGTAAAAACAATGATACTCCAAAGGTTCTTCAGTAAAGAAAATATTTCTATATATGATCAAGGCAAATAACATTTTAAATGGTTCTTGGCATGGAAATTTTAAGATAGAGGATATTTTGGATGGTTACATATAAGCACCAAAATCAATCCATTCATCATTTCATCTACTTAATCCTGGTCAGGGTTGCGGTTAGTCTATTACCCCTTCACTGGGTGCAGGGTAGGGCACCAATCCGTTGCTGGATACACACCTACACAAATCAGGACAATTGAGTACCCAATTCACCTGACCTCCATGTTTTTGGACTGTGGGAGGAAGCTGGAGACCTTGAAGGAGACTCATTCAGACACAAGGAGAACATGGTGACTCCTTCCAGGTGAGGACTCAAACCCAAGACCTCAGTGCTGAGAGGTAAGTGTGCTAACCAGCAGCAAAAGTGATTCTGCTATTGTTTCACAATTGTTAAACCAGACATCAAAACTATAGCTGAACCACTTTGGGTGCTATATTAAACCATTCTCAACAAGATTCTGTCTAGAACTATAACATTTTGTTTTCATCAATCTGAAGCATTTCACCATGCAAAAAAACATTTGCACAGACTCTTACATACCTTTAAAAACCCTTTGGTGAACTAGGAGGAGTGGACACAGCAGGAAAACAAGACTTAATTCTAAAGACACAAAAGTGAAAAACAGACTGTGGGTGTGTTAGCATGACTCAAACATGATGGGAAGACATACAACGACTTGGTTGACATTAAAATGATGAACCAGGATTGAGAGATACTGGGATGGCTTTACAGCAACATAAATCAGACGTATAATTAAACAGCAGGGCTGTGCATTCAACAAGACATGACATAAACAAGACATGTGGAAAATGTACACAAAAAGCACATTGTAAGATGTAAACAGATGAGCACATGACAAGAACAAGGTAGGGCTGGAACATTTCAGACATTAGGATGGTTACACCTTTAAGAACCATCTTTTATAAGAGTGAGCACCAGGGAATGATCAATTGAGATAATGCAAATGATCACATTTTTAAAAATCTGATAATCAGCCTAAACAAGAAATGATAATATACTATACACATAAAAAAATAACTGCTTAAAATTAGTTGATCATATTATTACTATCAATGCAAATGCACCGACTGTCACAGTAGATGAATTTGATTTATTTGTTAGTTTTTTCATGTATTTATTGTTTTTGTCATCAAGCTAATATTAGCATGTCCAAACTATTTCTGGAGGGTAGTAGATTAAAACTGCAAATGTTAAATATCATTTTTGAACAATGCAAAAAAATTCTCTTTAAAGACATTTTTGCCAATATTCTTTAAAGGTTGTCCAACTTGGCAACAGTCGCTAAGAAAGAACACATTTGTGGGCGGAGCATGGAATTGTCTCTTCAGCCTTGCTGTTTTCAGGCTTTAGAGCAGAAGAATAGCCAGAGAAGTAGAGAAGGTGTGGAGGACTAAAGCAAGTGAACGATATATCCCTGAGACTCTGCTGCTTGAAGAGATAGCAGAGCTGCTCCAGAGCCTGCAGGCAATGCTCAGTAATCAATGCACACTCAGAAAAGACAAGGGTAAATGAGAGAAAAATTTAGAAGACTACACAGAAAACAGTTTTGCCACTCCACACGAATATCATATGCCTAGTTATGGAATTGCCTTGGGGTTGTGCAGTTATACAACTTGACTTATATTTGTGTTTTTGTCCCATTTAACTTTAAGCTTATCTTCCTCTTAAGACCCTGAACTGGCTTTGCTTCTCATTCAGAATTGCCTACGCATGTTGACTCACAGCCCATGGCCAAACATTGACTTGCCTCTCTATTTGTGGCATAAAAGCATCTTGTTATGGACAGCAGACAATAGATAATAGCCACTTGAAAAGAGGATTATTACTCTCATATTTACCAAAGGATATGCTCTGGTTCTTAAAGTGTACCTTTACACATGCTGCTGTTATAACAAAAGTTGTACCAGAGAGACCAAGAAGCAGAAGTGATGGAAATCAAATTTGAAGTTTTGATTCAACAAAGTTAAAAGTCTTTGGAAAGGCCCCATCCTAGGCCAAGGCCTTGGGCTGTTCAGATCCTTCTTCTTTCAATTTTTGCCAATTTTCTCAACTTCCCAATGTGGTCGTAGCCAACCCATCCCATCCACTAAGGTGCTCTCCCCATCACTTTGCACTGTCCCTGACTCGGCGAGGGTGAAGATATGAAGACATGCACAAGCCTCTTCTGCTGCGTGTGATATGGCCACCGTCTCTTTTCGAACCTCCGCTTGATACACCGTCACTTGGGAGCCTAACGCGCTTGGAGGAAAGCGCAGGGTTCCCAGCTGATTGGTTCCCAGAATGGACCAATCAGTAGATGCTTGAGCCAACGGCAATATTGCAATTGCAATTTGTGAGTGATAGGGAAAGTGAGAGCGCCATCTACCCACCCAGAGAGAGCACTGCCAATTTTTGCTCTCTTGGGCCCCGGCTGTTGATGGCAAACAGCATGACCAGGATTTGAACTCACAATCCTCTTGTCAAAGTGTCAGCGTCTTAGCCTGCTGAGCCACTCTGGGCCCAAGACCCTCAGATCCTACCAGCAAGAGGTAGCAGGGGTTGAGCAGCAAACAACAGAACCTGGACCAGTCTAGTGGTGATGGGGACAAAGGAGAAGAAAGTTGAGACATCAGCAAGACAGGAGTGTACGCAGGCAGGCTGGCGATTGGGAGATTAGAATGAATGAATGACATGGCATAAGAGTCCTCTGGCAGAACTTTTACTAAAGCTTTCATTTCTGTTTATCCACCAGCTATTGTTTAGACAGTTTGAAGTGACATTCAGAGGTGTCAGCATTTCACTTCCTAGAGGCTAAAAAAATGATTGATGGCTATTCTGATACCATCCATGCTGCATGTTCATCCGGGATGTTTTATTTACTGCTTATGTTTTTATTAGCAATTAAATCCGCCAGACAGCACAGCAACATGGGAATACATCTAATTCATCTGTGCTTACTGATGTATAAATTCACTGTCATCTGAACAGCTTCGTTAAAATGTCAAGGATGTTATTTTGTTTGACTTGCAAGTGGTACCCTTGGATGTACTTTCAAATTTTCTCATTTACCACTGCTGTGATATGCAGTGCTGCTTGCATCTTTTATTTAAGCAGGCAATGCTTTCATGCATGCTTTCATATTTTATAGCAAGCTTCGAATAAGCATAGAAGCTTTGTAATTGCTATGAATTTCCAATATTCTGGGGAAGTATACATTACATATGCCTATAATCACAATGTGATGAGTGCTGCATTTATATTTAGATAATCATACAGTAAGCTGGTGCATATGGAGGGATGTCAGAGTGTAATGAGGATGAATGATTTTAAGGTACAAAAAGACGTAGTTCTTCTAGGATTCTTCAGTAAAAGAAAGAGTTTGGTATATAACCATGATTTACCTTGAAAGGTGAAATTATTCTTTAAATTGTTGATGTTTGTTTTATTTAGAACCTTTTAAAAAATGCTTGTAACAATGAGACCCTTGCTATATAGAGAAACAAACATTTTTTGATATCTGCATATCTTACTATTTGTTTGCACACCTTACATGAAGGTGATGGAACATAAGCGTTAAATGTAAGGACATGAACTGACTCTACATAACATAACTGAAATGCAGCTCATCGTTCTTGGTAAATAACTTCTAATATGGTATATAATACAATTTGTCACCAACTAGTGTCTGAAGAAGATGCATACGTGACATCTGGATCAATAGGCATTCATATACAGGGTATCACAAAAGTGAGTACACCCCTCACATTTCTGCAGATATTTAAGTATATCTTTTGAAGGAACAGCACTGACAAAATGACACTTTGACACAATGAACCGGAGAGTTAAGGCAGTTTTGGAAAATAATGGTGGCCACACAAAATATTGACACTTTCACTAAGGGGTGTACTCACTTTTGTTGCCGGTGGTTTAAACATTAATGGCTGAATATTGAGTTATTTTGAGGGAAGAATAAATTTACACTGTTATATAAGCTGCACGCAGACGGCTTTTCATTGTGTCAAAGTGTCATTTTGTCAGTGTTGTCCCACGAAAAGTTATACTTAAAAATCTACAGAAATGTGAGGGGTGTACTCACTTTTGTGATACACTGTACAAAGAGTTGCAGCAGGTTTCCTGTTTTAACTGCCTATAAGTATTGTAACTCTCTATATCTATATTCTATAATATCTTAGGTTGTACTGTATCTCTCTTTGTCTTAATACATCTTTTTTCCAGCACAGAAACATAAACAATTTGAAGATTCAGTTCACCAAACATCATTCAAAGGGCCCATATCATAGATTTTCTCATATTTCCACCATATAATTCATGTTTACATAACCATTTTCCAACTTCTCTTTATCTCTTAGACTTATTTTTGCTAATGTACCTTGTAATTGATGTATTTAAATGATTCACTTGTCTACCTGGTACCTCATTAAAAAAATAGACCACCACACTTGAATATGAATGGGTGGGGCTAAACATGAATATATTGTATTCTCGAAAACACAAGCAGATTAGTTTCCATATATGGACTGAGATGTGAATGATACGTTTTGAAACTTTAATATATACATACATTAAACTCACGTATTTAAAAAAAAGTTAAGGAAATGGTAATATATACATAGTCATATTAGAATATTATGACCACTATCCTAATAGTGAGAATAATGATCTATGGCTTGAATGGCACTAGCAAGATGATCCCTGACATGTTCCTCATCCTGTGTTCATTACAGAGGTTAACTGGCCCACTGAGGTGCACGGTTTGCTCTGTACCACTCACTGGAGTTACTGCTGCCCTCTGGCATGAAGGGCCCGTGGGACACCACTGTTATGCTGTTGGGAGGCTCAATGTTCAGTATGAGAAGTCCATTCTCAGTACACCTTCACTACAGCAGCTCTGGAACATCCCACAAAGTTAGCAGTTTCTAAGATGCTACCACCCTTGGCTTAGTGCCCTATTATCATAGCCTTTTGGGCATTAGTTCAAATCATATCCAGTTTTACACTCTGCTACAACTGACTGGTGTGCTCACTTATTTATACATGCAGCAAACCCTGTCACACGGCATCTGGCCGAATTTATTCTAAAGAAAAGGGGGGTCAAAATATTCTGATAGAACTGTGTAGATTGGTAGGTTACTAACAGAGTTGTCAGTGTGCAGTGTCAATGCTGCACCCTATTCTCTTACTGAAGGTTGAATGTTGAGTGTTTGCTCTGGTAGATGGAGGATGTAGATAGTGAGAGAGTTGCTGTGCTCTTCTAAAGGGAAAATCTGCTTTATCTGCTTCTGCATTATGCAGTATGTGCAGTTTTTACCCAGAAGTCTAAAAAACCTGGAAAAATGTGTCTGGAAGAAATATTACTCATTGAAAATTTTAATCTAGGGCTGCAGGTCACTATGTTTGACTTCAGAATATATCGGGAGCATTGCAGCGTGGGATGATAGCAGTTTATATCCACAAATGTTTGACCTTGAACATTTGGTAGCTTGAGAATGGATCTTGTTCCTATCACATTCGGTCAGTGTGTGTGGAAGAAGCATCCTTCATTTGTTGTCTAATGTTGACAAGTCTATGAAGTGTGGGCCTTTGGCTGTCGGGCGACACTATCTGTCACTCAAATGTGTTATGAGTCATTTCCTCTCCATGGCTTGTTTTTTCCTTTCAGTCTCTGATGACTTCATTAGATTTGGACATGCTCACTCAGTCAAAACACTACATGGACATGCCAGGATGGCGAACAGAGGGTCACACCTTTATATCTTTGGTCTTAAACACAGCCATCCTCTAAAGCTCTGCTCTTCCATCTCACTGTGTCTAAACATATGGCTCATGTGAATGAGGTGGGCTGAGCTGATCTATGGCACCTGTTAACTTTGTCTTGTGGTCATTTTGCTCATCCGGTTCATCTCTTCCACTCCTTCTTCACCTGTGCTCCATGTGTGCGAGCATTCGTCTGCCTCCCACCTACTACTCTTCCTCTTCTCCGGCCGCAGGTCTTGCCGGTGCTCCTTTGATTGCGGTGTTTAATGAGAGGCAGCCACCGCAGAGAGAGCGAGACAGGAAATCCATAACCCAGAGAACAGTAAACCCTGCCAGCCATTAATCACTGACAGCAGCGCTCCTCCATGGCCTTCACCGCTGACAAAACCCTCCCTTTTTATCCTCGAAGGGAACGCTCAGCAGCCCAGCTCACAACACCAGCACACCGAACACTCTCAGCTTGCTAAACATCCCGCAAGCAGCCCACCCGCCCCATCTCTGGCCCGTTACGCACACATTCCCCTGAAGGGACACGGCCAGGCAGCCTTCAGCAGGGCAAGCAACCCAGACTAAGAACAGAATCAATCCACTCCACTGTCCTTCGGTGCGACTCTCTGTGTAGTACAGTATATTAACACAACACATTCAGTTACACTCCACTTGTGGCTAAAAATGGGTTTGAAGGTTTGGAATGGAAATGGATTCAGCAAAAGGATTTTTCGAAGTGATGCTCTAGTTTCATTTTATATAAGCTTGCTACTTACAGGCTATTGCAGCACACCTATATTTACTTTATTTATCTTCATACCTTAAATTATTCCTTTATTTTCCAGTTACATACTTCAGCACATGGGGTCTTAAATAGTATATTTTAAACATAGTATTAAATAATTTCTGTATGTACAATACTGTATTCTATTTGGAAGTTAATCTAATGTGTGCAAGTCAGTACATTACACACAGAATTACAGTATATATATATATATATATATATATATATATATATATAATTTTCTTATTAATAAAAATAATAATAATATTATATAATATATTATTGTTTATTATTATGTTACACTTACAGCGGCTTTCTAGATACCCAAGGACGCTTTACAATCTCCATTTTATATATATATATATATATATACACACACACACTTGGACTTGCCTTGGGGTATATTTCCAGATATCAGATACCCTATATGGGATACCCGTCCCAAACACCCTGCAGCTTTGTAGTCATGTCTCACTATATTCCTTCAGCTTTTATTTAATTATATCTCATCATCCATAAATCTCTTATGAACAACCTTTAAGTGCTTTTAATCTGGCCAGATAACAAAACCTGCAGAGCGGGGTCTAAGAGGTATGAGGGCCAGTCTTACAGAAAAAATAAATAAAAAAAGCTCTCCTCTATTGCAGGGGCTGACAGATGTCTGCCAATCTGATTAGTGCACTCGTCAGCCTGCCACCCCGTGTGGAAGTAAACAATGGCAGTGCCAGATAAGACCCTGCTCACATATTTGAAGGCAATTCCACAAGAATGTAAATGTGTCCTTCCCCTTCCACTGCGTCCTAAATACATGCAGGGTACACAATCGGAAATAGCAGGGGAGATTTCAATCCTGCTTATCTGATGAAAAGAAGACAAAGGTCTACATAACAATCAGGCTCTAATGCACTGTACTGCACAGCACTCATCCCCAGAGGACTCGCGGTCATGTTCTGTTGGCTTGACTACGTTGCATAGGATGGCTGCACTGATACAGTAGTTCAAGTGTTTGTGGATTTTCCTATTACAAGACTGTCCAAGCTTTTTATTTTCCAATTTGTTTTATTGCGGGTTCCTAAAGGCTCAATTCAAGAGCAATTGCTGGCTTTGGTTCCTGGAGCATGATGAAATTCTTGTACCAATATATCCTGTAATAGTGTTAAGCCTCTAAACCTCCTTTCTGGTGAATGTCCTGGTTAGAGCCTTTGAGCCTGAAACTAGTTATTAGATGTGAAAGGTGTAATAGCTAAAGTGTTATTAAAAAGATCTAGCTTTGAACAATTGTGAGATAAAACGTATGAGCTATTTCAATAAACACTGACCTAAGCTCTGCTGAAAATAGTTGACCCAAACAGAATCATTTATGGGATGTGAACGGGGCATTGTTGTGTGGGTAAGAATGAAGACCATTGTATGTAAGGCCTGTTATTGAATGTGTGCTTCCATATCTGGACAGACTGAGTCACATAAAACCCCTTCAAGAGCGAAAGAGAATTGAATATATCTCCAAAGATGACTGAAGTGATTTAACATTGAGTGCTTAGGTGTTTTTTCACCCTAAAATGCTTTTCTTGCCAAAATATGTTCTGTAATTAAAACAAGTCTATCTATTTTTTATACTGAAGGTCACATCTGGTGGTACTGGTGGTAAATCAAAAGATATATAGTGTCTTTGTCACATACCTAAAAAAGTCCATGGATTCTTCTTCATCAAGGGTATTAATAGAACGTTTGTCCTCCTTTACTGCAGTAACAGCCTCTACTCTTCTGGGAAGACTGTACCCTAGATGTTGGAACAAATGCTGCGAGGTTTTGATTGTATTCAGCCTTGAGAGCATTTGTAAGGTCAAATGTTGACCTGTTGTGTTTCATTCTTGATTACAAACTCCGCTCCAACTCATCTTAAAGGTATGGGATGGAGCTCCATCGTTTCAGAGATCATGCTCCACAATGCAGTGCTCTAATATATGCTTGACTTTGGGTGATCTTAGGCATGTTAGGCTGATCCACAGTGTCCCATTACAATACATATATACATACAGGGGTTAGACAATGAAACTGAAACAGCTGGTTTTAGACCACAATAATTTATTAGTAGGTGTAGGTCCTCCTTTTGCGGCCAATACAGCATCAGTTCATCTTGGGAATTACGTATACAAGTCCTGCACAGTGGTC